>JBBPBX010040989.1:5179-21276 GCA_038048925.1 Garcialebias charrua
AGAAGCAGCGATCAAACTGTTCCCGAGCTATGAGGGAGCTGCAGGCCGATCAGGGCTGTCCAGTCCACACAAAGCCTGATCAATGGAATGTCTCATCCATATGATTCCAAAGGCTGAGTGGTCGCGCTTTGGAGCGCGCGCGCACCCTCGCCGGTTACACGGCAGCTGGAGGTGATTCATGATCTGCGTTTATTGTAGATTTCTCCAAAATGACACGTGAAAGTACACCATATATAACTTGTAGGAGAGTAAAGCTTCACAGACAAACAGATTGCGCACAAGGCTGTGGCGCGCGCAGCGTTTGGAGACTCCAACATCACGTCATGTCATGAAAACTCTCCACTGAGACGCACAGACCCGTTTCTTCATATCATCTATTAAATAAACAAAGATCTACCAAACATCTAAGTTCCTCTGTGTTTACAGTAATTATGGTAATAAACTCGTGCGCAAAGTTAATATTTTCACTCAGAATGAATGGATGAGCCGTTGCGCACCAAAGCAGGGTGGGCGCACACACTAATACCGACACACAATCACTCGTTCTTTGCGTGATGAACACATTTTATTACTATTCTTACTTAGGATTATTTTCCTCACTCATATTATATTAAATTCATTATTTTCCTGGGCTGCCACCTTACCGTGGTGGAGGGGTTTGAGTGTCCCAATGATCCTAGGAGCTATGCTGTCAGGGGCTTTATGCCCCTAGTAGGGTCACCCAAGGCAGACAGGTCCTAGGTGAGGGACGAGACAAAGCGCAGCCCACAAGACCCCTTATGATGAGTAATATAAATGGAAACAATGTTCCCTCGCCCGGACGCGGGTCACCGGGGCCCCACTCTGGAGCCAGGCCCGGAGGAGGGGCACGTTGGCGAGCGCCTGGTGGCCGGGCTTTCACCCATGGAGCTCGGCCGGGCACAGCCCGAAGAGGAGACGTGGGTCCCCCTTCCCATAGGCTCACCACCTGTGGGAGGGGCCAAAGGGGTCGGGTGCATTGTGGAATGGGTGGTGGCCGAGGGCGGGGACCCTGGCGGTCTGATCCTCGGCTACAGAAGCTGGCCATTGGGACATGGAATGTCACCTCTCTGGTGGGGAAGGAGCCTGAGCTAGTGTGTGAGGTTGAGAGGTTCCGGCTAGAAATAGTCGGACTCACCTCAACGCATGGCTCTGGCTCTGGAACCAGTTTCCTTGAGAGGGGTTGGACACTCTTCCACTCTGGAGTTGCCCCTGGTGAGAGGCGCCGAGCAGGAGTGGGCATACTTGTTGCCCCCCATCTCGGTGCCTGTACGTTGGGGTTCACCCCGGTGAACGAGAGGGTAGCCTCCCTTCGCCTACGTGTGGGGGGACGGGCTCTGACTGTTGTTTGTGCCTATGCGCCGAACGGCAGCGCAGATTACCCACCCTTTTTGGAGTCCTTGGAGGGGGTATTGGAGGGTGCGCCTCCTGGGGACTCCCTTGTTCTGCTGGGGGACTTCAACGCTCACGTGGGCAATGACAGTGAGACCTGGAGGGGTGTGGTTGGGAGGAACGGCCCCCCTGATCTGAACCCGAGTGGTGTTCTGTTGTTGGACTTCTGTGCTCGTCATGGATTGTCCATAACAAACACCATGTTCAGGCATAAGGGTGTCCATATGTGCTCTTGGCACCAGGACACCCTAGGTCGTAGTTCAATGATCGACTTTGTTGTCGTCTCATCTGATCTGCGGCCGCATGTCCTGGACACTCGGGTGAAGAGAGGGGCGGAGCTGTCCACTGACCACTACCTGGTGGTGAGTTGGCTCCGATGGTGGGGGAGGATGCCGGTCAGACCTGGCAGACCCAAACGTATTGTGAGGGTCTGCTGGGAACGTCTGGCAGAGTCTCCCGTAAGACGGAGCTTTAACTCCCACCTCCGGGAGAGCTTTGAACACGTTCCGAGGGAGGCGGGGGACATTGAGCCCGAGTGGACCATGTTTCGCGCCTCTATTGTCGAGGCAGCTTATCGGAGTTGTGGCCGCAAGGTTGTTGGTGCCTGTCGTGGTGGCAACCCTCGAACCCGGTGGTGGACACCGGCGGTGAGGGATGCTGTCAAGCTGAAGAAGGAGTCCTATTGGGCCTTTTTAGCCTGTGGGACCCCGGAAGCAGCAGATAGGTACCGGCAGTCCAAGCGGCATGCGGCTCGGGTGGTTGCTGAGGCAAAAACTCGGGCGTGGGAGGAGTTCGGAGAGGCCATGGAGAATGACTTCCGTACGGCTTCGAGGCGATTCTGGTCCACCATCCGGCGTCTCAGGGGGGAAAGCGGTACGCGACCAACACCATTTATGGTGGGGATGGCGTGCTGTTGACCTCAACTCGGGATGTTGTGAGTCGGTGGGCGGAATACTTCGAAGACCTCCTCAATCCTACTGGCACGTCTTCCACTGAGGAAGCGGAGCCTGGGGACTTTGGATCGGGCTCTCCAATCTCTGGTGCGGAGGTCGCCGAGGTGGTTAAAAAGCTCCGCGGTGGCAAGGCTCCGGGGGTGGATGAGATTCGTCCTGAGTTCCTTAGGGCTCTGGATGTTGTGGGGTTGTGTTGGCTTACGCGACTCTGCAATATCGCGTGGACATCGGGGGCAGTTCCCTTGGATTGGCAGACTGGGGTGGTGGTTCCCCTATTCAAAAAGGGGGACCGTAGGGTGTGTTCCAACTATAGAGGGATCACACTCTTAAGCCTCCCTGGTAAGGTCTATTCAGGGGTTCTGGAGAGGAGGGTCCGTCGGATAGTCGAACCTCGGATTCAGGAGGAGCAGTGTGGTTTTCGTCCTGGTCGTGGAACACTAGACCAGCTCTACACCCTCAACAGGGTCCTGGAGGGTGCGTGGGAGTTTGCCCAACCAGTTTACATGTGCTTTGTAGACTTGGAAAAGGCATTCGACCGCGTCCCTCGGGGGGTTCTGTGGCGGGTACTCCGGGAGTATGGGGTACCAGGCCCATTGATATGGGCTGTTAGGTCCCTGTACGACCGGTGTCAGAGCTTGGTCCGCATTGCCGGCAGTAAGTCAGGCTCGTTTCCGGTGAGAGTTGGACTCCGCCAAGGTTGCCCTTTGTCACCGATTCTGTTTATAACTTTTATGGACAGAATTTCTAGGCGCAGCCAAGGTGTTGAGAGGATCCGTTTTGGTGGCCTTAGAATCGCTTCTCTGTTTTTTGCAGATGATGTGGTCCTATTGGCTTCATCAGCTCGTGATCTACAGCTTTCACTGGAGCGGTTTGCAGCTGAATGTGATGCGGCCGGGATGAGGATCAGTTCCTCCAAATCCGAGGCCATGGTCTTGAGCCGGAAAAGGGTAGCGTGCCCTCTCCGGGTCGGGGAGGAGGTCCTGCCCCAAGTGGAGGAGTTTAAGTATCTCGGGATCTTGTTCACGAATGAGGGAAAACTGGAGCGTGAGATCGATAGGCGGATAGGTGCAGCGTCCGCAGTGAAGCGGGCGCTGTACCGGTCTGTCGTGGTGAAGAGAGAGCTGAGTCAAAAGGCAAAGCTCTCAATTTACCGATCGATCTACGTTCCCACCCTCATCTATGGTCATGAGCTTTGGGTTATGACCGAAAGAACAAGATCTCGGATACAAGCGGCTGAAATGAGTTTTCTCCGCAGGGTGGCTGGACTCTCCCTTAGAGATAGGGTGAGAAGCTCAGTCATCCGGGAGGGACTCGGAGTAGAGCCGCTGCTTCTCCACATCGAGAGGAGCCAGTTGAGGTGGCTCGGGCATCTGGTTAGGATGCCTCCTGGACGCCTCCCTGGTGAGGTGTTCCGGGCATGTCCCACCGGGAGGAGACCCAGAGGAAGACCCAGGACACGCTGGAGGGACTATGTTTCTCGGCTGGCCTGGGAACGCCTTGGGATTCCCCCAGAGGAGCTGCTCCAAGTGGCTGGGGAGAGGGAAGTCTGGGCCTCCCTACTTAGGCTGCTACCCCCGCGACCCGACCCCGGATAAGCGGAAGAAAATGGATGGATGGAATGGATTTTCCTGAATCTAGAAATCATTTCTGATCGCGCAGGGATCAAACAAACATGTCCTTCACACATGCAGGAAGTAATTTGCATCTGTTTAACATATGTAAATGAAGGCGTGTCAGGGGAGGTGTCTCACGTGCGCTCAGTTCCACGTTAATTGTGATGTACAAAAGGAATGTGCGTGGATTCCGGTGTACGCACAGTTTGATACATCTGGATTTTTTTGTGCGTACACACTTTTCTGGATTTGACCGTACGTCACTTTTCAGTAGGAAATCCACGCAAGTCTTTGTACATGAGGCCCCTGGACCCTGCTCTGACATGTCGGATGTTTTATGATCTCACCTGTTTGGGTCTTCGGCCGCGTGCGTCTGCTGAATACAGCGACTGAATGAACGTCCATTTGGGCTGATGGATCACTAGCAGTAGTCCATCTGAAGCTTAACTGAACTTTTTACCTTTTTCAAGGCCTGTCAGCGCTCGGTCTAATGGCCACGTGTGACAGGTGAAATTATGGCAAGTCATGTTGCCATATAATTGGATCGTCAGCTGTCCGTGTGTCCGCTGACACAATCAAAAGCCAGACACGACCCAGCCTGCACATTAAGTACATTATTATGAACCGGCATGGCCCTAATCTAGGTTGGGTGGAGTCGGGCTCCAGGTTCATGTTAGAAATGACAGCTGTACTGTAGACTGTTTTTATTTAGATTCAATCTACTACTGACTAACTTTTTGGTTAATTGTTTGATTTATACATTTTTTACTCCAAATATCATAATCAACTGATTTTAGTTTGTTTTAATTTAACAGTCAAGTTTGACATTTACATTAATACTAGGGATGCACCGATGCACATTTTTCACTTCCGATCCGATACTTAAGAACTGGGTATCGACCGAAACCGATACTTTTCCGATCCGATAATGTTCAGGTATGTGAATCTGTGCAAATGCAATTTTTGTACTGAGACTATTCATTTTAACATTGTGTGAGATAAACCCAATGAAGGCACTCTTGAGCCTTACAACAGGAAACTCACAAACTTTAACAGCACACAAGAGGCAGGTCTATACCACACACATGTCCATCTCACTCATGGTTCAGCTGGAAAAACTAAAAAAACGCTAAGCATGATGGGAAAGACAACAAAATCCACTCCCCTTAACCACTAAGGGAGTGGATTTGGTTGTCTTTCCCATAATGCTTAGCAGTTTTTTAGTGTTCCAGCTTTAGGTGCATCTGGAAAACTAAAAAAAAACCGCTAAGCATGATGGGAAAGACAACAAAATCCACTCCCTTAGTGGTTAAGGGGAGTGGATTTTGTTGTCTTTCCCATCATGCTTAGTGGTTTTTTTAGTTTTTACAGCTGAACCATGAGTGAGAAGGACATGTGTATGGTGTAGTGGCAGGGGAACCGACTTGGGACCCGAAGGACCCAGGTTCGAACCCCAGTCACGGCATAACTTGTGGTGTGTTTGAGCAGCACATCTCATCCCAACTGCTCCCGGCACGCTTTCTATAGCTGCCCACTGCCCCACCTGGTGGTGATTGAGTTAAATGCTGAGTCAAATTTCGTCTTGTATGGAAACATACACAGATGACAAAAATGTGACATTATTATTATTATTATTGTTATTATTATAGACTTGCCTCTTGTGTGCTGTTAAAGTTAGTGAGTTTCCTGTTGTAAGGCTCAAGAGTGTCTTCATTGGGTTTAACTCACACAATGTTAAGACAGCAGTCACAGAATGTGATGGAACACAAGTGCTCTTTGAAGCTGGATCGGAAATATCGGCAGGTTGGATCCGATATCCGATACTTAAATTATGCTGGTATCGGATACCGATACTGGATCGGATCGGCCCATCCCTAATTAAAACACAAAATACTGTAATGTGTTAAAAAAAAGGTTCAAAGTGCCAACTTCAGCTTGTCAAATGGAAGATGTGATTATTATTATTATTTATTTTTAAGTCTGGATACCCATCATGTTGGAAGGATACTTTGACCTCAGAAAGATAGAAAAACACAGATTTATTTCAACTGTAACATGACTCACTGTTGGTTATCACAGCGTGTCCTCCAACTCTCTCCCAGATCTTCATCAGCTTCATTCCCCTGTAGTTGCTGCAACTCCTTGTTATAAACCGTAAGTTGTCATGAGATGCAGTTTGTCTTTGGGTTGGCCAGGTCCTGGATGAGAACCTGCACCAACATGTCTTGACACTCGTGGGTATGAACAGGAACGTCGTGAACATTTTCATTTGACATTTGGACTGATTTTCATCTTACAAAGTCTGACACAGAGTGTGTGTTGGTGGTGGAGAAGTGTCGTCTGGCAGGGCAACGTTTTGATGGCAGGAGAGGACTAACAGGATCCGTTAAAAACCCATTCTGGTGTCACTCCTCATCTTGCTAACCTTTCTGCATGGCTGTCTGAACATGACCTGGTTTATGGACTGCAGAGGTTTTAATGGCTCAGAATGTGCTCAGATGAAAACCAGGCTCATAACACACACGTCTGCATACACACACAGTATGCACAGTACACACAGTACACACAGTATAAATGTGAACATTTGTAAATGGTTGGTTTTATTTCCAGTCAAATGTTAGAAGACATGTACAAACTGATAAAAAGAAAAAAGTCTTTGACCTCGTCCACACCACTCTGGACATTTATTTTTCTGCTGTGTTTGCACTTCCTTTTCACACACAAATACATTTTTGTTGAGAAAAATGTGTATTTTTCAAAACTCTTGCAGTGTGAAATGATACCTGTGGTGTGTTTGTGTAGAGATGAGGAGGTTTGTTGTACATGATGACTACAACCTGGCAGAAACATAAAACACTGTAGGGACCTTTCTTACACCGAGATGCAGCCACACACCAAAATGTGTTCCGGGAAAATCTGAATACATTTTTCATAAAATGTTGGGAACGCTGATTTTTGAAAGCTGTAGCTGAGAGCCAAGATTGATTATTTTAAATAAATAATAATGCTATCTTAGCCTGGTTGAAACCATACCCTGTCCTTCACTTCGCTTCAGACAAGGGTCTGGGACCTGTCCATTGACAAACGATTCTTGCTGGAGGCGTGGGCTCTGCTGATGGCTGCTCCCCTGTGGTCTTCTGAACTTGACTTCAGCTCCGCCTCCTGTTGAATTTTCTCTCGCTCCGTTGTATATTCTGTGTTTAATATATGATAATAAAACGTCCTAATAAAATAAAACCATGGAGCGCTGGTCCAACACACCAGAAGACCAGGAAATCTGATGGGACTCGGGCAGCAACTTAAAACCTGACTTTAATTCTCTCGTGACAACCTGAGACGTTTCCTTGTTCAGCGGAGGGAGAGGAGGAGGAGGGAGCGAACACTTGACTTTTGGGAAAAAAACAAAAGAAAACTCAAGATAAGGGATTAAGAAGGGGAAATTAATAAATTTGTGTCACATATAAAACAGTCATGCATCGCTTTGAATGAGAACATGCGGCTGCGAGCTGGCTGCGCGCTGGGACAGGTGGGGGCATTTCCGTGTTCAGCGGAGGGAGAGGAGGAGAAGGAGGAGGAGGAGGGAGCGAACACTTGACTTTTGGCCAAAAAAACAAAAGAAAACTCCAGATAAGGGATTAAGAAGGGGAAATTAATACATTTTGTGTCATTTATACAACAGTCCTCGATGCAGGACTCCTGCATCGCTTTGAATGAGAACATGCGCTGCGAGCTGGCTGCGCTGGGACAGGTGGGGGCGTAGGTTAGGGGCCAAAAACTCCGCCCCTTCTGTTCTCTGATTGGTCCGAACAAAAATCTACCGGAGAAATGGTTGTTAATGGGAGAAGTCCCAGACTGTGCAGTGAAGGGAAATGAGAATTGAGCGGAGCTGTGCAGGAGGGCGAGGGCCAGGCTAATGCTATCTTGTGCTGATTATGGATTTTGCACGTTTATTTCTGGATTACCGTTCACCCCATCTGGAACTTGTTAGCTCACACGTGTTTTTATGGTCGTGCTCTCCTTTGTTAAAGCTGTTGGACCTGACAAAGATCCAGTTTGGATGTTAGATTAAGTTTCAACCACCATTTTTGTCAGCTTGAGAGGATACAGTAAGTCTTTGTGTAAAATTTGACCCAGACACTGTGAAAATCTTTTGGCGCTCTACAAAGTAATGAGAAAAGTCACAAACAAAAAACTCTGAACAACGCCCTTGTTTATTGATGTGATTGTAGTTAGAAAATCTGATGGTTTGACAATTAAGAACCATTTCTACTACGTTTGATAATATCACAACACAACTTCCTACCAGAGAGACGCATGCCATGTTCAAAGTGACATGCACGTGATGACGTTTAATCCAGTGAGTTCAGCATAGCCTACCTGGTCAAGTCTATTCAGGGAGAAAAGAGATCATTGGTTGAACCTCAGATCCAGGAGGAACAATGTGGGTTCTGGCTGTGGAACACTGGACCAGCTCTTTACCCTCACTAGGATCCTCGAAGGGTCATGGGAGTTTGCCCATCCTGTCTACATGTGCTTTTTGGACTTGGAGAAGGCATTTGACCGTGCTCCTTGGGGTACACTGTGGGGGTGCTCTGTGAGTATAGGGATTGGAGGCCTGTTGTTACAGGCCTCCAATCCCTATCCACAGTATTCCTACGCCCCATGATGCTTTGCGCGAAATGTGCACACGACTTCCGGTTGACCGGAAACACCGTTTGTTTACATGCGAGTAATACAGTTGAAGACAGTCCAAACTTTGTTGTTTTAGTTCATTAAAAATGTGGGAACACCACTCGTTTTGTTAAAAGAGGAGGGACAAATAAAAAGAAATTACAGATGTTACCTGATCGCGCAGACATAATTTAAAAATACATAAATAGCGAACGCGTTTGCTCCGGCCTCTCGGCTAAGGTTTGTTAGCAGCTCGGCTAAAAATACCTCTGAGATCTATCATTTTAAGACAGTAAATCATCCAAAACTCTCATTAATAAACCCTCCCTGAATAAAAAGAAATTACAGATGTTACCTGATCGCGCAGACACAGCCATAGAGTAGGATGCAGGAACACTCTTTCTTTGTTTTGGGTCCGTGTTGAAAACACTGTTGTTTTAGCCAAAGATTTAGCTTGGTCCGGTTGTTGGTGCAGCCGCGAACAGCACAGCAGGTACCTGAACCCCGGTAGGACATTTCAGTAAACGTTCCGTTTAAACAAAAGCTGTGTTTGCTCCGATAAAATGAATGAAAATAACTTTCAAAAACACCCGCGATCCATACTCCGCCTATGGAATACAGGCACTTCCGGTGTCGGACAGGAAGTACAATGCACATTCGCTTCTACAGTGACACCCCCAAGAATACTGTGGATACAAGCGGTGCAAGAGTTTGGTGCGTATTGCTGGTAGTAAGTCGGACCCCTTCAGGGTGGGAGTTAGATTCTGCCAGGGCTGCCTGTTGTCACATATTCTGTTCATAACTTTTATGGACAAAATTTATCGGTGCAGCCAGTGGGTGGAGAGAGTCCAGTTCTGTGGCCTCAGGACTCCATCTCTGCTCTTTGCAGATGATGTGGTCCTGTTAGCATCATTGTGCAGTGTGTGAAGTAGCTGGGATGAGAATCAGCACCTCCAAATCTGAGGCCATGGTCCTCAGTCGGAAAAGGATGGATTTCTTTCTTCAGGTCGCGGGTGAGGTTCTGCCTCAAGTGAAGGAGTTCAAGTATCTTGGTGTTTTGTTCATGAGTGAGGGAAGAATGGAGCATGAGATTTATAGACGGATTGGTGCAGCGTCTGCAGTATTGCGGACTCTGTACCGGTCCGTTGTGGTGAAGAGGGAGATGAGCTGTAAGGCAAAATGCTCTGTTTACCTGACAGTCTACGTTCCTACCCTCCCCTATGGTCACGAGCTCTGAGCAGCAGTGACTGAAAGAATGAGATCATGGATACAGGAGGTTGAAATGAGTTTCCTCTGCAGGGTAGCTGGACTCTCCCTTAGAGACTGGGTGAGACGTTCAGTTATCAGGAGAGACTTGGAGTAGAACCGCTGCTCCTCCACATGGAGAGGAGCCAGTTGAGGTGGTTCAGGCATCTGGTAAGGATGCTTCCTGGACGCCTCCCTAGGGAGTTGCTTCAAGAATGTCCAACTGGGAGTTGGCCCCGGGGACGACCCAGGACACGCTGGATAGACTATGTCTCTTGGTTGGCCTGGGAACACCTTGGAGTTCTCCCAGAAGAGCTGGAAGAGGTGGCTGCAGAAAGAGATGTCTGGACCCCCCTACTCAAGATGCTGTCCCCGAGACCTGACTCCAGAACAAGAGGAAGATGCTGGATGGATGGAGGCAAACATTCTTACACCAAAACATAGATACTTTTAGGCCCCAGATTAAAGCAAATGTTCCTCCGTTTAATTTAATTTAATTTAATTTTATCCCAAGCTTACAAGATTCTCTTAGTGAGAGAGTCCCAGAGCGATTGTGTGAGCTGCAAAGCATGCTGGGTGTTTATTTATTTATTACAAAGTATGCACAATGTTTCTGAGTATTTACAATGTTTCTGAGTGTATAAATGGGTTGTTGATGTTTAATGTCCTGTTCAGGTTTGGTTTGGCATTTATGCTTATCTCTGTTATTGTCTGTAATCTGACACCACAAGTCAGAGGTTGTTCTGTGAGCGGTTCAGTAGTGAGTGTCCTCACTGAAGGATGAAGTCACAGGTTAACACCTGCTTTATTATGTTACATAAGTCACTGCTTTTGATAAAATGTACTTTTGTATGCTCATAAATATGTTGAAAATTAAGATGGGCACATCATGCCTCTTTGACTGAAATATTTGCTATTTTAAAATTTTAATGGTCTCACATAATTTTTTTCAGATAATTTTTTTACATTTTTATTAAAACTTCAGTATGTAACGTATTTTTTAAACATATTTCTTCACTCTGCCACTATCTCCTGATATATTGATGTTTGACAGGTAATCTCTGAAAAAAACTATAGTCCTCTGGCGTCTCCCGGTGGTAATAAAAGCATTTATAAAAACCAGAGCGCCCCGCGGTTAACCAGCCAATAAAAACAGAGCTTCTCACTTCTCACCCCCTAACCCACGCCCCCGCCTGTCAGCCCGCAGCGGCCGCGCAGGTTCTCGTTGAAATAATTGCAAAGCGATGCAAAACTGTTTTGTATGTGACACAAATGTATTAAATCCCCTTCTTCATCCCTGCTCTGGACTTTTCTTTTGTTTTTTTGCCAAAAGTCAAGTGATCGCTTCTTCCTCCAGACCTCGACTGACAGAAATGAGGAAGTGGATTATTTGTCACGAGCGAATTAAATCATGTCCAACGTGGCTGCGTGAAGCTCTGCAGATTTCAGGGTGTTTTTGTTTTGCTGGACCAGTGCTCCATGTTTTTATTTTATTTTTTAGAACGTTTTATTAACATATAATCACAGAACTTTGCAGCGGCTGAGATGGGACATGTGGAGGCGGAGCATTCCAGGCTGCAGCGCAAGTGAGGTGGAGCTGAGTCATATATGGCTCTGAGTGAGGAGGGACCAGAAACGCGTCTCTGTTCAAAATGTTTCTAAGTGCCAGCGTATTCCAGAAACTGCAGACAGCACCTTTAATGAACTGTGATCTGTGGGTTGAAGATAAGTTCTGTCCCACGGGCCACCAGTTAAATAACCCTGCCCTAAGCAGTATTTTTCAAATCTGGGTTCCAGAGTGAAAATAAATTGAAATGTTTCTCTTGTATTTTCAAGCAGACTGCCTCAACACAGTCTTTAGAAAACTGTGATGTCATAGACCCACCTTTCTAACCTGTGGCATTAAAGGGTGTGTGACATGATGTTGGAACTATGCATAAAATTGCACAACATATATATGTTTTATCATTCAACTATGTTTGTTTTTACAAGCAAAATGATCAATCAATTAAAATTTGATTTAAAAGTGATTTTAAACTTTGCGCCGCGTTTCGTCACGGGAAATCCGGGAACTTCCGCATACGACGTCTGTGACGTTGCAACAAGAAAGTCTGCTCGAACGCACATTGGAAATAACAATGGCGGAGAATATAGAATCTGACGAATTTAGCAATTTAAGTGAAAATTAGAGCGATTTGTCTTCAGTTTGGGAAGCCGAAGTTACTTCGAGTGATGAACAAGAAACAGCTGGTTATAATTTAGGTCTGCACCCGTATTTATCTGACCTTTTACGTTCAGGAAGTGAGTGGGACTCCGAGTTTGCAGCAGGAAGTTTTCGAGGGTGAAGGACCCGATCTAAGTCTTCTAAAAAGCACAGAAATGGTAATACGTTAATTAATGTATCTAGTAATTATTCAACATTAATTATAGTTAAAAGAATTAAGTATCTGTTTTATTTTATACGTTTATTCTAACATGCATTCTGAAAAACATAATTTCCAATTTCCAATAATGTAATGTGCAAATTTAACTGCACTGAATGTTCACTATATGTTAAAATACATGTTTTCATTGAAAAAATCACGAGGAACACCATCAACCAAAATTGTAAACAAAGATACTCTGTATCCGCCTATATTAAATATATAGTCATTCTTATCAAAGTGTCTTGAATAGGAATGAAATAAACAGCTTCTCACCGCATACCAAGCACAATGGAGTCGGTGTCGTTGCGTCCCCGGTAAAAGTAAATCCAAACGAAATGTAACTCACTGTACTGTCTCATTTGCTGACACACTTACTGAATTGATTGACAGGTCGGGTGGAAAAAAAAGGCGAGAGCCGGCAGCTTCTGCCGCAGCGGTGTTCTATGTTTATATGTTAATAAAAAGTTCTAAAAAATAAACTAAAAACAGGGAGCACTGGTCCTGCAGCCCACACATCAGACAGGAAATCTGTAGAACCTTGCGCAGCCACGTTGGACCCGAGTTTAATTCTCTCGTGACAAATTCACGGAGTCAGCGGAGGAGGAAGCGATCACTTGACTTTTGGCAAAAACAAAACAAAAGAAAAGGCCAGATCAGGGATGAAGAAGGGGAATTTGATATATTTGTGTCGCATACAAAACAGTCTGGCGCCGGGCAGTTTATTGTGCGACAACGCGCTTGCGTTCGCGGTCGTAAAAATTGAGCTTTGCGCGTACATGCACTGCGTGGATACGCGTGTGCCTCTGCGTACGAACGGCATAGAGCGGCGTACGGCCGAACGCAGATAATTAATTCGTTTTCAAAAAATCTTTTTAGACCAGTTAAGTGAAATTGGTAATTTCCACGGCACACCTGACGATCACTCGCGCACACTAGTGTGCCGCGGAACAGTGGTTGAAAAACACTGGAGTATAATAAACAAAGGGATGATGACAACAAAAGTACATCTCCTTGAATAACTTGATCAATGTCACTGATTTGTAACATTGACCCTTGATGTTGCTTTAAATAGAAGGATCACAATTTGTCATCTTAGAGCAGTCTGTCTTGAGGCATTAATGTGAAAGTGAACCCTCCCTTATGAAGGCATGAATGCTTTGATTATATCTCTTTCCTGCAGGAAGAGCAAAGACTTGACGGGCTCTGGCAATGTAGCTCAGCTCAGACGCCCGCTCCTTGCGTATAGTTGTGTGTCGTCATGAGTGTGAGTCACTCAGCCGTGACCCCCTCCTTCTTGCTGTGTACAAACAGACACATCATCATTGACTTTAAATATATAAAGCACAATGGATGACATCAGAAGGACTCGGCATTTTAGCCCCAGGCCATATGTTGAGAAATGCTAGAGAGTTAGATGTTTTGATCAAACCTTGAATAAAACATTATGTGTAGTTTCATGTAATATTGGAAGATGTAGAATCAAAATATGTGTTGGGGGTGACTCTGTCGTGGTTTGTGGATGAAGGACCCCAAACTGCCAACACACACTAACAGGCACAGACAGAAAACAAACTATTGCATGCCTTTCAGCAGCAGTAATTGATGGTAACAGGAAAGATCACAGATAGAGAAAGATGTAGCTCTGAGGATCAGCAGACAGTGCTGGATTCTGAATAATAAACTCTGTGATGTTCATTTCCTCTTGCGTTAATTTGATCCTTCTTTTTCGAGTAGATGAAGTTCTGTGATCTGTCTCCTATGTGCATGTGCAGCTCATGTTATTATTGAAACACGATGATCTGAAGCGATACCGATAACAAAAAAGCGGTGATGTGTGAGAGAGAATCATTAAAATATGGTTACGTTTTGTACTCTGTAAAAGCAGCATCCACCCGAAAAGGGTCTCGCTCTTCCTTCAACTTTAGTTCTGCCCAAACCGCAATATGTACCCCCACAAATGTTATATCAGAACGACCGACTCAGCACCGTGATGTGTGCTATTACGTTCATAGGCATTTTGAGTTACCATCGTTTTCAAAGACGCCATTTTTCTCATTGTAAAACACTGACAGAACTCAACAGCTTCTAAATGACAGTGCGGTCTTATGACCGAGAGTGAATAGGTCCTTGAACAAAACTCTGATTAACTTTTGGAGCCATTTTGGATCAAGATGGCTGCCACAAATAACCTCAGAAAACACAAAATTTTACTTTTAATAAAATAAAATAAAATAAAAAATTCAAGGTACAATTAATTATATTGATTCAGTAAAGTGCTGTATCATAATAAAGATACAGATTTTTTCTTTTTCTCTTTATTACACATTGGATGTTTTGTGTTCAAAGAAGTGTGTATATGGACGGTTGATTGAATGCTTGTTTGCTTGTGGTGTAGTAGATTGACTTTGGGAGAAGGGGTAAACTATATAATATTTTTCTTCAAACGGCTACTTTTCATTAAGAACTTTTGTTTGTGTTAACATGTGACACAATTTTAAACTGTAAATGAAATGAATAAATACATAATAATAAATAAATAAAATTGACAATAACTCGGTCATTCTTTGAGAAATTGAGTTGAAATATGGTGTGGTGGTGGTAGCTGAGAGCGGGTTATACATTCCTGATGCAACTCAAATATACAAGATGGCTGCCTTAGTTAATAGGGAAAATATGATAACTCAATTTTTTTAAATATATTGAGTAGGGGTGCACCGATTTCAATTTTCTGGCCGATCACCGATTACCGATTTTTAGAAAGTCTGACCTGCCGATTCCGATTTTGGCCGATACCGATTTTCAGGTGTTAAAAGGTCAAAATGCACCCTAAATTTTCAGGATTTTCCAACCTTTGCTGAGGCAGATGAAATCGGTAGATAAAATCGGCTTCTCATTTAAAGATCGGCCGATCACCGATCTCCCCAAATTAAGGAAATCGGAGCCGATCGATCGGCCGGCCGATTTATCGGTGCATCCCTAATATTGAGCTGAAATTAGGTATGGTGGGACCTGACATTGATGCACAACACATTCTGAATTCAAATCTAAAAATTCAAGATGGCCACCTTAGCTGAAATTTGGTGTATTGGTAGCTGAGAACAATCCCTAATAAACTGATGGCAACTCAAAAATCCAAGATGTCCGCCTGAGCTGAAAAGGAAAAATACTACTGTATACTGTAAATCAGCCATTTTTAGAGATATTAAAACTGAAATTTGGTGTGCTGGTAGCTGAGTGTAATGCCCAATAAAGACTGAATTCAAATACAAAATCCAAGTTGGCCACCAAAGCTAAATTGATATTGCTTTAACTCAACTATATTTACTCATACAGAGCTGAAATTTTGTATGGTTATAGCTGAGAACGTTCCCCATCACACACTGAATCCAAGTCAAAAATCCAAGATGAATGCCGTAGCTTAAAAGAAAAAATGACAAACTCATTGATTTTTTTTCTTCTTTTTTGCCACATTGATCTGAAATTTGGTGTGGTGGTAGCTGAGTGCAAACCTCAACACATAGGACTGTCAAAGCAACATTTTAAAATGGCTGCCACATGGCAGACCCAGTCAAAGTTTCTCCAGGAACTTTCTAGTATATTTCTAGTGACTTGTAGATCTTCAGTGACTCTGGTGAACACACCAGGAGATTTGCCAGATCCTCTGAAATACTAATGTAATCAATACAAGAAAGTTCATGCTCAATAATCCAGGTATCAAATTCGATAATTCTCAATCAGGTCATCTGGACAGTTTCTTTTTTAGTAGAAACGTTTCACCC
>JBBPBX010040990.1:0-25675 GCA_038048925.1 Garcialebias charrua
CCATAGATAAGTGTCAATTTTGTCAACCCCAAGTCAAATACGTTGGTCACATCGTGTCTGCTGCTGGTGTCTCAACAGACCCTGACAAGATAAAGGCAGTGGCGAACTGGGAACCTCCAATGAACCTAAAATCACTGCAGTCCTTTTTAGGGTTCTGCGGTTATTACCGCAAGTTCATCGCCAACTATTCTGCCATAGTCCGGCCCCTCACAGATCTTACAAAGGGGTACCCACCAACACAAAAGAAACGAAAGAAGAATGAGGGCTTTGTCACACCATACTACCACCACTCTCAGCCATTTGGTGAGCGATGGACGCCCGAATGTACTGAGGCATTTCAAAAAATTGTCCAGTGTCTCACTCACGCCCCCGTCTTGGCCTTTGCAGACCCTTCAAAGCCGTACGTCCTTCACGTCGATGCCAGCCTTGATGGGCTTGGAGCGGTCCTTAACCAGGAACATTCTGATGGCTTACGTCCTGTTGCATTTGCTAGTCGCAAGCTGAGCCAGTCAGAGAGAAACTACCCTGTTCACCAATTAGAATTCTTGGCATTGAAGTGGGCAGTCGTGGACAAGTTTCATGATTATCTTTATGGGGCTCGTTTTACAGTGAGGACGGACAATAACCCCCTCACTTACATACTTACAACCGCCAAGTTGAACGCAACGGGTCATAGGTGGCTAGCCGCCCTCACCACTTACGATTTTGACATCCAATACAAACCTGGCCGAGATAATGTGGATGCTGATTGGTTGTCCAGAAATGCAATTGATGATGACCACAGTTGGAGAATAATATCCCCCGCTGGAGTTAAAGCTCTTTTCCACCCTGTGGACAGAACTCAGTCCTCCGAGCACTCAGAGCGACTTATCGATCAACTAGGGGCCAAGCCGAGTGCTATTCCTGATGCATATGCTTGTTTTACTCACCTGCAGTTAAGTCCTTTGGAGAGACTAAGCAAAGTAGATCTGGCCAAAGCACAAGACCTAGATCCTGTGATTGGTCGTGCCAAGAAAGCAGTTCAAGTTGGGGTCTGGCCCTCCAACGGACATCCTGAGTTATTGCTTCTACAAAGGGAAAGTTCAAAACTCCTGATGAAAGATGGACTGTTGCACCGGAAAGTTTCCAGACCTGATGGCCGCCAGAACTTACAACTCGTTCTCCCAAGTCAGTTCCGACCACAAGTACTCAGGGCGCTTCATGATGATTCTGGGCACCTTGGAATAGATCGCATCGTTGAGCTATTGAGAGACAGGTTTTTCTGGCCCAAGATGGTCTCCGATGTTACCGACTACATCAAGAATTGTGGCAGGTGTGTTGCCCGCAAAACCCTACCCCAACGGGCTGCACCACTAAATCAAATCACTAGCAGTGGCCCTCTCGACCTGGTCTGCATAGATTTTTTATCTATTGAGCCTGATGTGAAGGGAGTGGCCAATGTCCTCGTGGTTACAGACCATTTTACCCGTTACGCCCAGGCCTATGTCAGCAAAGATCAAAAAGCCTCAACCGTTGCCAAGATTTTGGTTGACAAGTTCTTTATTCACTACGGACTGCCTGCGAGGATTCACTCTGATCAGGGACGTGATTTTGAGAGCCGATTAATCAAAGAGCTGCTGCAAATGTTGGGCATAAAGAAGTCAAGGACGACTCCTTATCATCCCCAGGGTGACCCACAACCGGAACGTTTTAACCGCACCCTCCTATCTATGCTGGGCACGCTCAATCCCTCTCAAAAACAAAGGTGGAGTCAACATATCAGTTTGCTGGTTCACGCTTACAATTGTACGAAAAATGACTCTACCAGTTATTCACCATACTACCTCATGTTTGGTCGTGAGGCTCGTCTGCCAGTTGACATATGTTTTGGGACATCTCCAGATGGCAAAGATCACCAAAGTTACCTTCAGTATGTTGAAAAGCTAAAAGCAGAGTTGCAACAGGCTTACCAATTGGCACAAGAAGTTGCAGACAAGAGCCACCAGCGCAACAAAAGATACTATGACACTAGAGTAAGAAATCAAGTTCTAGAACCTGGAGACAGAGTACTCATTCGAATGACAGGTGTACCTGGCAAGAATAAACTGGGAGATAAGTGGAACTCAAGCCCTTATATAGTGATGGAAAAACTGCCAAGCTTGCCGGTTTACAAGGTAAAGTCGGAAAAAGGTAGAGTCGTTGTCAAAACTCTGCATCGTGATAATCTCCTACCTATTGGACACCTGGTTCGGTTTCCTGTTGATCATGAAGAGAAACCAGAATACCACCGATCTGAAACAAGGTCCTCAACAAAAATCCAGACAAACATGCATGATGACAGTGCAATGCACGGAACGGACAAAGAGCTTCTGTCTGATGCGGAGGAAGACGATTTGTGGTACCTATCCACTGCTCAGAGAGAGTCGGTTTCCCAAGCACTAGATCTACTGGCAGACCACGTCAACCGACCAGAGTCTCATGTCACTACAGACCCCACAACACCTTCAAATAGTGCTTGTCCGACAGAACCTATGAGTGCAGTCACAGCCTCAGAGGCTGAGAAGGGACCAGAGGTTAGGCAGCTACCTGACGACCCGGTGGGGGCCACAGGTCTAGCTGGGGAAGCGACCCTTTTGGCTAGTCAGTCTGAAAGCATTGCAGAGCCCCTTAATAATCATCATTCACGACGAGAGATTAAGCCAGTCATTCGGCTCAGTTATGACAGGCCTGGACATTCTTTCGACGAGCCATTAGTGATAGTACACCGTGGAGTAAGAATCACCATTGGAAGAAGGAGCCATGCCCCTGTGGTCCAGTGTGTGCCTCCTCTAGTTTAGCTTGGGGTTTTTATGACAAGTAATTTAGCCAACAAGGGTAAATTGAATTGTTCTGCGTAGATAGTCCGATGAGGGCATCTGGACTTTTAGAAGGGGGAGGATGTAACCCCTTGGGTTATATATATACAGTATAACTCTTTTTTCCTACACACCTTAAACATGTTCTTACATGCAATGCATTGTAGGCCTTTTTACTTTAAACAGTAATAATCGCCTTTTACTTAATCTGGCTAATGTTTTGCACTCACATATTGGAGGTTTTACACACTGTAAAAGTCCTTAACATTATAGTATGTACAAGTATTTTCAATTGGCTTAAAACACCCAGTAAATGTAGCGTTTTTGTTAGTAACTGTTATTTACCACTGCCAGTAAATGCATCGTTTCACTTGTTGCTACCCTGCTGGTCTGTCAAGGGCAAAATCAAGTTTAAGCAATTTGATTGGCTGTATGGTCTGGGGTGAGGGCGTTTAAGCAATTTGATTGGCTGTGATGCTCTGGGGGGAAAAAAGCGTTGTTGGAGGTGTGAAGGAGTTGGTCGGCAGCCGTTGATGAACAGGTTTGGATCAATACCGCTGGGACTTTTTGTTTTAGCTAACATTGAAGCTACAAAACTTTTCCCTGGACGTTTTTGTCTGTTTTCTGGAGCCACTGAACCGGACCACGCTCAGCGTATTGCTTGGATGTGGAGCTGCGGACCCAAACCACGCTCATGAACAGGAAAGTACCGTTGGACTGAAGTTGGAGAAGTTTCATTGCCGTTAGTTCCAAACTGGTAATCCATGGTGGGGGTGAGTAACCCATTCCTCGCTGTTGTTCTGGGAGCCGCCATCTCTGGAACTGCTATTCTGAGGATGATAGCTCACTGAGTCCCTTCAGGCCTGCAACGTTTTAGAGCTAACTGACTGCTTTGTTAAGTCAAGAGACTGAAAAGTGTGGTTAATTCACTCAGCCTTGCCTGCTGATTTTTTGAGACTGAAAAGTGTGGTTAATTCACTCAGCCTTGCCTGCTGAAGTTTTGAGACTGAAAAGTGTGGTTAATTCATTCAACCTTGTTTGCTGATTTTTTGTTGTTGTTATATGTATTCTGTTTGAGGGGTTGTTTTGTACAGTTCTGAGACAGTCTGGTTGCACTAACTGTACTAAATGTTTAACTGTGCTCTAATGTGCATTGCCCTACTGACCAGTACAGTTTATTAAACTGGTATGTTTTTTCAACTTTACTATTTTTCCTATTCCTTCCGTATTTAGTATAATGTTAAATTTGCATGTCATTTAGATTTTAGCTGGATTTATCTAGTTTTGATATTGGGCTCAGTTACACACTCTATTTACAGCATAGGCTGTCACCAAATAACACACTTATTTCATATTGTGAAGTATTTCATAGAGTGTAGGTCAGAGAAACTGGGCGCTGTTCATAGGGTAAACGTGAACAGTGGTTACATATGCATTGGTTTTTGCCATGAACTTAGCAGTTGTAGAGGTCAAGGTCAAGAGCTTCATATCTTTTTGCAAGGTGTTCCAGGATACAGGAGCGGAGCAAAGTAGGAGAAGGCCCTTTTGCCTAGTTCAGTCTGCATTGAGGGTACACTGCATGTAATAATGTCCTTAGAGTGCATGCTGTAGCTGCACTCACGTAGTGGGTAGCAATTCGCAAAGTACTGTAGTCATTGTGCTGTGTTGTTTCCTGAAACCAGATTGATGGGGAGGTAAGATGTTAAAATAATCCAAATACTTCTTGATTAGAGAGTTTTTCTAGAACCTTAGCTAAAATACAGAGTTTAGACATTGGTTGATAGATGTTCAGTATGGTGGGGTCTCTCTCCTCCCTTCAAAGGTAGAACCAAAGTGGTTTTCCAAGCATTTGGAATGCTGTTTTTCGACTTGTGGACAGAATAAAGATGTGAGACACCGGTTCTACAATGATGTGTGCGGCTACTAGCCTTAAGAAATAAGGAGAAAGACCATCAGGGCCTGCAGATTTTTTAGAGTCTGGACCTTTTTTTAACAATTTATTAACCTCACTAACTGAAAACAGTGAAAATGAAATTGTGTGGTTTACTGAAGATTGACTTGTTGGAAAGATTTGATTTGTAGAAATTTGGCTTCAAGGAAAAGTAGAGTCAGAGTCAGAAAAATGTATTTGTCATTCACACCACATGTGGTACATGTGGTGGAACGAGATTATGTACACAGAGACGCAGTTTCATCCAACAATAAAATGTAGAAGAAAAACAGTAATAAGATCTAAGATATGAACTAAGAAAAACATCAGCTAAATATACACTAAGCACTATTGGCATAAAAACAATATGCCGAACAGCAGCACAAACATGAGTCTGTGTGAGCAGATGAGCACGCATGAACACAGCAACATGAAACAGATCAGCATCAACATGAAACAGATCAGCAGCAACAGGATGTGATTTTTTTCAAAGTGATTATCCTGGTTAGAGATTCATGAGTCTAACCCCTTCAGGGTAGAAGCTAGGGGTGGGCGATATGGCTCAAAAATTATATTGTGATATTTCAGAGCATTATCACGGTAACGATAAATTTCGTGATATAACAAAAAAAATCAAATTTATTTATTTGACAAAATTAACTTAACATGTTGCTTTGCCGTATTATATAACATTTTAAAAAACAACAAGGGGTAATTTTACTGAAATTACTTTATTAAGTAAAGTATTCAGTCAAGTATAAAAATAACTTGTAACAAGTTGATCAGCTGACCCTGAAGCTTCTGGTGTTTCAGCTTCCTCTGTTCCTGCAGGAATTGTTCATTTTTCTGATTCATTTTTTTAACTGATCTATCTGATTCTCTGATCACCTGCCTCTGTGTGAGACTGTGTGAGACAGCTGAACCACGCAACAGTTTTAGAGCGAGGGAGAGAGCAGCCCGCACGCTGAGCAGCGCGGGGAGTGGGGGACAAGCTCTCTGTACCTGTGCAGTGAGAGACAGGGGAGAGAAAGCTGAAACACGTTTGTTTTTAGCATTTTAGCTAGCGTTACACCAGTACAAACTGGTGGAGGGAGGTGCGCAGCTCGGTTTGGTCTTTTGAAGCGCTCGGATAAGGGGGAGGGGCGCCCCGACGTATTACGTCATGAAATTAGCATATCATGATATAACTTTTTTGCCCGGGCAAGCTTTTTTGCCCGGTAAAACCGGTAACGATATGATATGGCCCAGCCCTAGTAGAAGCTGTTCCTCAGTCTAGTGGTTCTACACTTAATGCTCCTCAACCTCTTTCCTGAGGGGAGTGGGGCAAAAAGTGTGTGTGCTGGGTGAGTGGGGTCCTTCATGATGCAGGTGGCCCTCTTCCTGCATCTGGAGGTGTAAATGTCTGTGATGGTGGGGAGACTGACTCCAACAGACTTCTGTGCAGCCTTCACCACTCTCTGCAGAGCTTTTCTTTCTGCAGCTGTGCAGCCTCCATGCCACATGTTGATGCTGGAGCACAGGATGCTCTCCACTGCACACCTGTAGAAGGAGGTGAGGACTGAGCTTCCCAGACCAGCTCGCCTCAGCCGCGTGAGGAAATAGTCTCTTATGAGCTTTCTTGGTCAGGCTGGTGGTGTTGTTGCTCCAGCTGAGCTTTCTTGGTCAGGCTGGTGGTGTTGTTGCTCCAGCTGAGGTTGTCATTCAGGTGTATACCCAAGTACTTGTAGATGGAGACCACTTCCACTGCAGATCCTCCTATGTTTGGGGGAGGGGGGAGAGGGGGTGTAGGTGTGTTTATTCTGTCTGAAGTCCACAACCATCTCCCTTGTCTTTTTCACATTGATGTGAAAATATATATGAAATAGCGTAATGTGTATTGTATTAGTTAGAAAATTAGAAAGAGTTAGTCATTTTGTACTGTTGGTTGAAGATTATTATTGTTTAATCTGATTGTTGGAAAAAAGGGGCAGATATAATAAGATTTATTCTTCTTTCTGCTACCTTTCATTTTTTAATATTTTGTACATTATCATTTATGGGATTGTCTTGTATTGTTTCTTTTGTAATAAAATGAACAAATTTAATAAACATAAACATTGATGTGAAGGTTATTTTCTTTGCACCAGCTCTCCAGGTGTTCCAACTCCTGCCTGTAACTGGACTCATCAATGTTTGTGATTCATCCCACCACCGCTGTATCATCTGCAAACTTTATAATGTGACAGCCTGGATGGGTAGGTGCACAATCAAACATGAGCACAGTGAACAGGAGAGGGCTCAGCACAGCTCAGCTGGTTTTGGTTTCAAAATAAAATGGGACCAAAAATAAATCCTTGTGGAACTCCACATGTTTAAGTTACATTATAATAATAATAATAATAATAATGTCTATTCCTGTCATCTGCGTATGTTCCCATACACAGACGAAATTCGTCTCTGCATTTAACCCAACCACCTACCAGGTGGTGCAGTGAGCAGCCCGAAAGCGCCCGGGGAGCTGGAGAAATAGGTGTGCACTCATAGACACCCCAAGCTGGGTAGTGGCCGGGGCGCGAACCCGCGACCTTCGGATCCGTAGTCAAAAGCCCTGCCACTAGACCATCTTGGCTCCTAATCCTCATAGAAGCATAAAAATTCAAAACAAAATACAGTAATTCAGTTAATCATGCATTTTGATATCTAATGTAATTTTAACACATCTGCTTATAGGATCCAGGTTTTCAGGCACTTTGTATCTTATAATAAATCTGATTTTAGGGCAGGACAATCTGGCCCATATTAAAAGTTTCTTAGATGTTGTAGTTTTTAAACTAAAGCTGATCAATAATGATCTGGACACTAAAAACTGAGTGGAATACTGTAGCCCTTTACTGACCTGCCTGGTTTGAAGCTGAAACGGACACAAACTTCAGCATCATGAAAAACATCAAGCTTTAATAAAGTGCTGTCTGGTAAACAAAAAATTAACAAAAATTCCTGCTTACAGTTTGACATTATTGAGAATTTAAAAAAGCAACATATTCAGTTTGTTTTATGTGTAAAGTATTTTAATATTACCTTCCTATCAGTCACTTCCTCAGTCATTGTTGATCCAGAGGAAGGTAAAGTGATACAGATGAGTCATTCTCCTCAGAGATACACACGCTATGTCGCTCAGGTTGGTATGACCTAAATGGAAAAGTCCCCATCTAGGAAAAAGAAAAGGCTTGGGTATAAACCCGAGTGTATACACACTTATGGCCAAACCTGAAAAACAACTTCCTGATAATGCCATAGCATCAAAGACGAGTGCGGTGAAATTAATAGAACAAAGGTGAATATTTTTATGGTTGCAGCCTAACGGACAATTGTTTATCTTCCTCACTGGAAGGAAGCATGAAAATATTGTGGTCCTTATCTGTGCAGAAACAGAGAAAGTCTGAGGTCTTCTGTAGGCAGTTTGTAGTTTGTCTAAACTCCTTTGCTAAAAGACATATTTACTGCCTCACAGAAATATTGCTGCAGGTTAGATCTGCTCCTATTTGTCCTATATTTGTCCAACATGTCAACCCAAAACAAAACTGCAGCGTGAACAAGGAACGGCTTTGTTGAAACAGCTGAAATTGATTTGTTAAAGCTAAAGAAAACAGAAAACTTGATAAACGGTAAATGTAGTTAAAAGCTATCTAAAATGTAAAAGCAGAAAAATCTTGCTAAAAGCAACAAAAGGCTAGCTAAAACTGGCAAAAGGCTAAGAGTAACAAGTTAGCTAAAAGCTAAATGTAGTAAAAGGCTTGCTAAAATTAGTAAGACTATCAAAATTAGCTGAAGGCTACCTAAACACTAAAGTAGCAAAATACAGTAGTAACTAAATGCTTAAAAATAATATAAATGTAGCAGAAATCTAGATGAAATGTATCAGAGGCCATCTAAAAGGTAAACATAAAAACACTAGCTAGAAACTAAAGTACATGTATCAAATAGGGTTATATCTATGCTATATCTGCTATAAGTAGCAAAAAACTCTCAAAGCTAAAAGCAGCAATAGGCAAACTAAAATAAGCAAAATAATAAACGTATTAAAAGACTAGACAGAATTTCCAAAAAGCTACCAAAACACTAAAGTAGCAAAAAAGTTGCTACTATAAATGCTTAAGTAATGAAATTCTAGCAAAATGACAAAAGTAGCAAAAGAATAGCTAAAAGCTTAAAGTTGCAAAAAGCTAGCTTAAAGAAAAGAGTAGCTATACCTAGGGCTGTCGCAATAAACAAAAAAAAAAGTATCGCACGATAAATGAAAATGATCGACATCATTTTCATTTATCAGCTTTATTGTTTCTTCTTGCCTCTGTCTTCTGAAGACACTGGATGACAAAAGTTTCAAATCCGGTGTTCTTCACTGACCCCTCCCTTTATCTTTAAAATCCATTTTAACCATCCGTTGCGTTTTTGGATCGTTAAAAGCAGCTAAGCTGAGAAGCTAAGCTACAAGCTAAGCTAACAGACTGAGCTCAAATCATCGAGTGTTCATCATGTCACCATGTCAGCCCATGTGACAAGGGGCCTCCCTCCCTTTTTTGTTAAAGAGACACACTGCCCTCTGCCTCACTATCCATCCATTGGTTTAGTCTTATACTGCAATTCGGTGGTCGACAAAAGGTACTACACTCAAAACAAATCAACATTTATTCTAAAATTTGACAATTACTAATTATTGTCAAATTTCAAACAATTTAATCGTTTATCACAATAATTTCTGAGACAATTAATCGCCCAGCAAAATGTGTTATTGTGACAGGCCTAGCTATACCCTAGCTAAAAGCAAAGCTTTATAAAAGCTAAAATCAAAACACTAACTACAAACTAATACTGTAGTACCAAACTGGCAGCAAATGCTAAAATTAGCAAAACACCAACTAAAATTTAAAAGAAGCTGAATGGTAGCTAAAAATAGGAAGAAAAAGGAAGTTTGCTGAAGCTGATTTCTTAGGGAACAATGTTTTTGAAGAGATTTTAGTGATGTTCATTTGGTGGGAAATATTTTTAAATAAAGTTAAATATTGGCGAAAAAAAAAATACATGTATATATAAATGACAATATCCAAAAAGGTCTTACCACCCATCTCCTGAATGAGCAAAAAGTTATAAAATTTCATGCAGAAATAGCTGGACTGCAAAAAATACAGACAACATAGCACACCAAAAGGATTACATCATTTATACATTAAACCTAATCTGGGTCTGTCTGTCTGTCTGTCTGTCTGTCTGTCTGTCTGTCTGTCTGTCTGTCTGTCTGTCTGTCTGTCTGTCTCTGTCTCTGTCTCTGTCTCTGTCTCTGTCTCTGTCTTCTGTCTGTCTGTCTGTCTGTCTGTCTGTCTGTCTGTCTGTCTGTCTGTCTGTCTGTCTGTCTGTCTGTCTGTCTGTCTGTCTGTCTGTCTGTCTCTGTCGTTTATAATTTTTGAGTTTGAATGTCTAAAACCATCCAGCTCACGGTTGGTTTTAGCCGACAGGAAGAGCTGATTACCATGACGACAACGAGCTCAGCTCAGTTGCGGTGCTGCTGTTTGGACCGAGCTGACCTTGAGGAAGAGAGAGAAACATTTCCTGTCCAGCTGTCTGAAAACAAAGGAAACCGCAGCTCCTCATGGGGACCAACACATAAATGCCACAGTCTTCAGATCCACATTTCCTGATTCACCATTTGAGTTTTTGATCTGAACATGTCCCAGCTGAGGGAGCCGAACAGAAAACGACTCCGATGACCCAGCTTTCCACGCCTCCTGGCGGTGAACTCGTTCTTCTCGTGTGGTTTGCATTCTGTTTGCTCTCAGAGCTCAGACATGTCGCCTCTTGTCGAAGCTCCGAACGCATCACAAACAGCAGGAAGAGGCTCTTCTGTCACGCTTTACATCTAATATCTTTCCTTTAGTTCACAATTTGTAACAAGGTGACAATCTCACTTATTCATTCTATAACAATTGTACAAAAATGCAAGTATGTGCACAAGGTTACTTTGAGTTTCAATCAGACTAACTGCTGTGAAAAGTAATAAAATGAAAGTTTTGGCAGGAGTGTTTATCTTTCCACAGCATGAAACACACTTCCTGTTTCTGAGAAACTTTACTACAAGGTCCTGCAGCTGCAGAACAACAACAATACGTTTGATTTCCTCTTCTGCTTTACAGAGACGAAGATGTTCCTGTGCTGGAACACAAAGGTAGGCTCCTCTTCCTCATTGTCCTCATGCATTTCTCTCCTCACTCTTTTTTATTATACTGTATACGCCCGGTGAAAGGCTGTCAGTCTTACGGTATTGTCTCTTATCTGTACATCTGTGAATTTTCTCTTGTCTGACCTATTGCTTCTGGTCTGCTCAAGAAATTTAATCAAAATCCATACATACCTGTATATGCATCATCACTAGTTGGAGGGTTGCATATAATTTTCACCACCCCTGCTCCAAGGTCAAGGTCACAAATCAAGTTCAATTATTATCATACCTGCAAATTTGTTGCTTTTCGGCAAAATTAGCCAATTTCAAACTAAAATATTTATGCCTGTCGCAAAACAATAAATCAATTAATCACATGATGAATTAAAATTATCAACCTCATTTTCATTTATCGGCTTTATCGTTTCTTCGTGTCTCTCTCTTTCTACTGAAGACACTGGATGACAAAAGGCTCAACTCCAGTGCTCTTCACTGACGTCTCCCTTTCTCTTTTTAAAATCCTTTTTAACCATCTAGGGCTGGGCGATATGGACAAAAATTCATATCTCGATATTTTTATGATATAATAATAATAATAATAATAATAATAATAATAATAATAATAATAATAATAATGAATTCAATTTATAACGCACTTTTCATTAGTGAAAATCTCAAAGTGCTACACACATTGAATGCTACACACATTCATACACCGGTAGTGGCAGACTACCATGCAAGGTGCTTTCCAGTCCTACCGGGAGCAACTCGGGGTTAAGTGTCTTGCCCAAGGACACAACGACACATGGTGTGGGGAACCGGGATTCGAACCGCCAACCTTCCGATCGGGGGACGACTGCCATTACCACTACGCCACGGCCGCCGATCGCGATATACGATACATATCGATATAATTTTCTTTCCATAAAAGAATAACAAACATATTTCTGAGTCAAAGCTTTGTCCCAGTTGTCACACAGCTACATTTATTAACAAACAGCTGTAACTCTACAAAATAAATGTTTAAAAAAATAAACTTACATACATTACTTTACTTTTTAGACATTTATTTACACATATTAAGTAATAATCCTCTTCAGCAGCTTATCATATTGCTAAAGACACAGTCGGTCTCAGCTGTGGAAGAAGATGGCTAAAGCGTTAGCCATCTTGTTAGCCGCTAAGCTAAGGACCGTATCTTTAGAGATATGATAAACTGCTGATTTGTTAATGTCTCCACCTCTCTCTGCTCCTCTCATAAAGCTCTGCGGTGCACGCACGGCTTAATGAGCTCGGACCCGTGGTTTGTTTTAAGGAAGCAGCAGGCTGTAAAAACACTCAGTTCTGCCGTTTCACGGTTCATGCTCCACTCCGCTGTTTAAATGGTGAAAAAGATTTGTAGTTCCGACCTTTCTTCGGGACTATTTTCAGCATTGTCTACAAAAACAAAATTTTCTCCCCTCATCTGACAATTTAAATCCAAACTAGCTCAGAAGGAACATTGTTTTTTTTCCCTCAGCAGCTAGCGGCTCTTGCCGTGATTACTTGTTGTGCTGAAAGTCTCCGCCCACCTCCTGCAGGCAGGAAGGAAGGAGGAGGCCGCTGAGGGGCTCGGTCTGTTTTCAGTGAAGGAGAAGGAGGGGGGCGAGTGGGAGAAAGAAGGCAGCAGCAGGATTTTCAAGTACGGTAAATGCAAAGTTGACCACCTCGATATAAACAATATAGTCTCGTCTTGTATCTCTTCAGAAAAAATCTCGATATTTTAAAAATCTCGATATATCGCCCAGCCCTATAACCATCTAAAATCATGTTTTTGGCTTGTTAAAAGCAGCTACGCTGAGAAGCTAAGCTATGAGCTAAGCTAACTGGCCGACCTCAGGAAAATACCCGTCTCGTCAAAGCTCCAAAATTCACAGTTGAAACCCATGCCTTCATGTAAAAAGTTGTTTTTCTCTACAAAAAGACGCTGAGAACTTGTTTAATGATTTTTTATTAAAAGCTTTGTGTGAAAAATATTATGCTAAAGAGCTCAAACCACACAGAGCGTCCGCCATTTTGAGAACCGAAAAGCAGGAAGGAGAGACAGCCCATGTCACGTCAAGGGGTCTCCCTCCCATTTTTCTTAAAGAGACACGCTGCTCGCTCCCTCACTGTCCATCCTTTGGTTCAAACAGTCTTATACTGCCATCATGTGGTCAAAAAAGGCACTACATACAAAAATTAACCAACATTTCTTCTTAAATTTGACAATAATTACGGTACTAATTATAGTTGAATTTCAAACAATATTATCATTTATTGCAATAATTTCTGAGACAATTAATCACCCAGCAAAATTTATTGTGGCAGGCCTATAAAATATATCATTTGCATTAATCATGTAGATATGAAGAGTTTTTTTTAGGGGGGTGGGTGCAGTCTGTGGCATGGTGGATGGCATCATTTCCCTTTAAGAAACAGCGTTCCTCCTCAATCACTTGGCTTAGCAGGTGCTCATCTCTTGGGGGTTTTTGTCGATGGGGCAGAAGGATGAGGGTGAGACACGTCCGTGTCATGCGTTAGCTTACCACTACAGGTAGTCCCCGACTTACGAGCGAGTTCCGTTCCTCCGAGGCGCTCGTAAAGCGAAAATTCGTAACTTGGAACGGCCGCCACGTGTCTCGTAAGTCCGGAATTTCGCTCGTAAGTTGGAACGGTTTTGCTAGCGCGACTACAAACACTCGTTTTTCATCGAAAAACTGCTTACGAGTGCATAAAAATGATCGGAAACGTGTGTCCACATGTTTAGCTAACGAACTGTGGTGAAAAAACACAGAAAAACTCGGTATTTTTTGCGTTTTTTCCAAAAATTCGCCAGCTCGTAAGTCCGGAACCTCGTAGGTCAGAGCACTCGTAAGTCGGGGACTACCTGTATGTAGTTGTTTACCAGGTGTGTGTGTGTGTGTTAGGATGCAGGAGAGAAGGGGAGCGCTACGTCTGCCGCATCTTAGCTAGCGTGTCTGTATTGTTCGCCGCCGCTGCTAGCTTAGTGCTCCGTTAATCTTTGAACAATGTAGCTGTCTGCTACATACTCCCAAGATTTTGCCCCAAGCTTTGAAAAGTGCAGCTGATGGTGTTCTAGAATACAATGAAGGAGAAATATCATGTTAGGGAGAAAGAACACAAGTTTTCTGGAAAGTAATATTGGTAAAATCAGCGATGGAGAAAGGAACAGTGGAAAGGAAAACAATGGGAGAAGGAGTTGGATGTTATTCTAAGTGGATTGTGAAGGAAAGGAGAGTAAAATTTATGAAGTATAGAAATTGTGGTGGCACCAACGTAGGAAGGAACCTGTAAATTATGTAAGATCACTTTTACATTTTGCCTCTTTGGTTCTGATGGACCAGATTATAAAGTGAAAGCTCACCTCTGAACGGGACATGGACGCTTTACTTGGGATTTATGAACCGTTTTCAGTTGTGTTCACTCGGAACACTGTCACATTACAGAGTCTTGCAGTGTTTGAGAACAGTTGGCGCTTTTGCATTAGCTTCCACTATTTTTTTTTAAAATCTGTTTAGCGTTGGCAAAGCAAAATTGTTGTTAGCAAATTAGTGGTTAGCAAAGCAAACTTTTGGATTAGCTGTGCTCACCACTGTTAATTAGTAAAAATAAGATGATTTTTTAATCATTATTACTTCATGCTGTTCAGTTGTCTTTGTTTAGTTTGACCATATTGGACATTAATTGCTTTAGTTTGCATGTTTTGAGGACAAAACAAAATGGAAAGTGGTGCACATGATCACATTTTGTCTTTAATATTAAGATCAGTTTATTTGCAGGAAAGGGCACAAACATGTTTTTGTGCTTATTAATCCAGCCCAGGACAGAAAAAAAGTTGGAAAGATCCTTCCAGTCTGAGATCCTGGGCACCCTGGAACAGGTTTTCACTCAGGATAATAAATAATTTGAGCGTCCTCAGTGAGACGTCGGTTTGATTTTTGTCCCATAAAGTTACAAAGCCATGGCACAATCAATTCACTTTGTGTGAATTTTCCAACGCTGCATCAAACAGGAATATTATACGTTGAGGTTTCTCTGTTTACATTCGAGGATATTTGTTTTTCCCCATGTGCTCCATTCTGACTGTAGACCAGCAGATGGCAGCAAACACCCACGTCTCCAAACCTCTGAGATCCACATCCCTTCCTGCCTGTGAGCTCTCTGCCAGACTGAAGGAGAGCGATGCCTGCAGGCTCGGCTGGGAGGCAGCAGTGACGCAGGATGACAGGCTCAGGAGGCAAATGAGGACACGAGGAGAGGAAGGGAGGGGGAAGAAAAAGATGGATGAGGATGCTGCGTCGATTGCAGCGTCTGCTTGTTAGTCTGAGATACTGTAAAAGTCTGTGGGCTGAAACGGTACGTTTGGACAGAAGAACCGATCCATGTTGTTCAGCACTCCTTTTTATTTAATCGGGCAGATCCCATTCAGATCATCCATTATCTTTACCTGCTTCCTCCTTTTTGGGTCATTGGCGCCCATATCCAGCCATCACTGTGAAAGAGGCGGGGGACACCAGTCCATCACAGGGACACATAGAGACAAACAGCCTTTCACTCTCTCACTCACACCTAGGGACAATTTAGAGTCACCAATCAGCCTAACATACATGTTTTTAGTCTGTGGGAGGAAACTGGAGTACCCGGAGAAAACGCTTGCAAAAACAAGGAGGACATGCAAACTCCACACAGAAAACATCAGGTCCAATCTAGGGATCACACCCAGGACTTTCTTGCTGTGAGGTGACAGCGCTAACCACTAAGCCATCATGCTGCACCCATCTCCTCTGGACCCCGTCAGTAAAATCATAGCAGAGCCCCAACGTTCTGTACTTTCTGCAGCCGTCTTCTCACAGATCACCCACTGAACGATGCACGTTACAAAAGTGTTTAAAGGTCCACCGACATGATTTTTTTTACTATTCATAAAATTGCTCAAAATATATATATTTTATCATTTAAATATGTTCCTTTATGCAAACAAAATGATAAATCACTTTAATTTTGCTTTAAAAGTGATTTTGAACTTCAAGCCGTGTTTAATCATGGGAAATCTGATTACACCCGAACGCACCATCTGTGATGTCACACCGGGCAGAGCTCTGGGCTTGTCACAGTGCGCAGGTATGAGCAGCTCGACATGAAGGTAAGTCTGATACAGCATCAGACCTAAATTAGATCCTGTTGTTTCTTGTTCCATCACCCAAACTATTTTCTGCTTCCCAAAATGAAGACAAATAGCTCAAATCTTCACATAGATTGCTAAATTCGTCGGGTTTTAAATGGTCCGCTATTAAAGAGACCAGAGCCCTCTGCCCAGTGTTACGTCACAGATGGTGCGTTCGTGTGTAATTGGATTTCCCATGATTAAACACGGCTTGAAGTTCAAAATCACTTTTAAAGCAAAATTAAAGTGATTTAGCATTTTGTTTGCAAAAATGAACATATTTAAATGATAAAAGATATATATTTTGAGCAATTTTATGAAAATTAAAAAGTCATGTCAGTGGGGCTTTAAGTTTATCATTGTTAGGGCTTTTTGATGACTAAAACAAAAAAATAATTTTTAAAGAACACTAAGGTAACTGGGGCGGCACCTCTTGTACTTTTTCACTTATCTGCGCTCGACTAAGCCTTCATTCATGTTCGCACATAAGGAAATGAAGTCACGGCGTGACGAGTTTGGTAATTGAGGTTTTGTCTGATTTTAAATCGATGCATGAGGAAAACAATAGAAAAGGCTTTGAACGCGTTGTGTTTGTTTCTGTCTGCTGCAGAGCTGAGCTGTTTCTGGATGTTTCACACAAAGCTCTGATTAATTAGACGTTTTCTTGCATCTTTACTGTATATGATAAAACTAAAGGGGTTGACGATTTTTGGCAAATTCTTAAAAATACCTAATGGTTCTGATTCTAAAACTATCACCATGTATAAACCACACACTACATGCAAAAAGTGTTAAAATAGAAATTTATTCTGATATTATTTTCCTTTACGTTTCAGCATCACTGTCAGATTTTACAGGAGCAGTTGTGCTCACCCTAATCTGTCTCTTTGTTTACAGATAATCTGGCAGAAAGTGACAACAGCAGCTCAGGTGAGCACAAACGTCACTTTTCAGGTTTAACCCTCGTGGCCTGAATCTTTTCTCCTCATCCTTCGACAAATCGCTCACCTGTTGATTTATTGAGCAGAAAACACCGGGGCGTCTGCCGAGAACAGCTCGGAGGAGGAGGAGGAGGAGGAGGAGGAGGAGGAGAAGGGTGAAGGGGAGGACGACTCTGGTGAGCAGCAGCTCTGAACTGCTTGATTAAAACTTAAACGTTAAAGAAATGTTTTTTTTTCTTCCAGATGTGATTGTTTTTTAGCATTTCACTTCGCTTCACATCAGTTAAACCTTTAAAGCCGTGGTTTAGATCTACTGACGTGAGGTTGTGCAGAGAAGTTATGAACAGTGAATATGTTACCTGCTGTGGCTGGCTGAATGAGGATAATAAATATGTCACTTCAACAGAAAGTATTAGTTTATGAGGCCTGCCTGGTACTTTAACTCCTTAATTACAATTAATGAAATGTTGCCATCTTTGCAAGAACAACCTTTATTTATACAGGTTAGTCCCATTGAGCCTCAGGGCCTCATTCACAAGAGAGACCTGAGAACAAGTATGATAAATGTAGAAACTAGAGCTGAACGATTTTGGAAAATATTCTAATAGCAATTTTTTACCTCAATATTGCGATTATGATTTAATATGTGATCATTTTTCAATGTCGTCTTCTCATGTATTTTTCAATGAACACAAGTAAAAATAAAACTGTTTCAGTTGCAAAAGACTCCACTGTTTTCAGCTCGGCTGCAATGTTTTTTTTGTTGTTTATTTTTGTGTGTAGCTCCGGGATAGCAACTTGGCTAAAATATTCCGTACCACTTGTGTTTACCAAAGCCGTGAACCCAGGCTTGGTCACTATACAGTATTAATGTGCATTGTGTCTTTTGCTCTGAACTCTGTTAATGCTAGAGTTATTTCCACGTGCCGTTTCAAATTATGTTCATACGGAGTAATGCCTTCGAACAGTTCGGTCAGTGATCCCTGTCGGCTGATACTTTGCTTACTTGAAGTTGAAGCACTGGTCGTTGGCATTCTAGCCATGCAACTACAGTACTTTGTATCATAAATGGCTTTGTGGTGTTTTTTTAAGTGTTGATAAAGATTTGTGGTGTTACCTCGAGAGGTAGCAACAGCAGCAAGGCAGGTTCTGCACAATACATGTCGTTGTGCAACGTGTTCTTTTTTATAGACAAAATAATCCCAGACAACGGACGTGCTGCTCCTCTTTAGTACCAAACTTTTCAGATGTATCAGCTTCTGTTGAGCCTGACACCATTGTGCAACCGGTTAAAGCGCAGTGTTGACTTCTCCCACTCCCTGCTCTGCTTTGCTCCGCTCACTCGGAAGTCACGTAACCAGATCACGTGACCAGCCAAATTGCAGCCTTTGCGGCGATATTATTGCAAATGCAATTAATTGTTCAGCCCTAGTAGAAACATTTTATTTTTCTGTTCCGGCTGCTCCCTTCAGGGGTCGCAACAGCGAGCTTCTGCCTCAGCTCAGATTGTACTGTAAATACATCAATACTAAAACTGCTGATTAGAAGTTTGAGTTCGGGATGAAACAAAACTAGAAGTGACTTTACGTATATTTGACTACTACCTGAAGACTTTATCTTTTTCTTATTTAGGCTCTGAGACTTTTCCTTAAATGTTTGTCATTTAGTCATTTTTCTTAAACTGCAGTTTATCTTCAGACACTGCTGCTGGTGGTGGCCTCAGATGCTGATTTTAACACATAGAAACTCAACCTTTTACTGAACTATGAATTTATCTAATCCAACTTTCAAGCTAAACCGGGGTACGTTTATAAACTAGTTACAATTTTTTGTATTTTTGTCCTGATTTTCTCTGTTTCAACTTGGACCAGAAGGCGGTGCTGAAGGTGACTTAAAAGAAGAAGGTAAGACTTCATCTATTATCAAATGAAAACTCAGTTTAGTCCCATGGTGTGCTGGAAAATTAAGAACTTTACAAAACATTAAGACATCACTTGTCTTTTTCTTTTTGTCTGCAGACTGCAAAAAGACCAAATCGGAAGAAAGTCAAAAAAGTAAGACACTCCATGAAGCAGTGTTGAACTTGTTTGCCTTCAGTCCACATCTGGAAAGCAGTGGTGCGGCACCATTACAGCACAACCTGTCAGACCGGCTCAGTCGTGTTTTACAGCTGGATTTCAGTCAGTAATGTGCTGCAAGGTGTTGATGAAAAACTGCTCAGGAGTTCCTTCTTGATGCGAACTCCTGGCTGGGCCTAAACTTACCTGGCAACTCATTCACACCTGCAATTTGTATATTTTTTTATTTCCAACAAAGTGCAATCCACTGTAGAGCTGCCAACACTGCACTCTTACAGATCTGCGCTGAATCTGAACTCCATCTTGCTTGTTAAGGTTTACTGTTCCCAGGTTTTCAGATTGATTGAGCGGTGCTTCTGCTTTCTTTTTAAACAAATCTTAACTACCGTACCTTATTTGCAAGGCAGTCCATGCTGCTTCTTTCACTGCACTCACTATGAAAGACCTTGCATTACAAGTTAAACCATAATATCAGGGCTCTCCAAACATAGGCTCAGAACTTCAAAGTTTATGTTGCAGCTGATTATTCTACTGAATAAATATCAAAATGAACATGGTCTTTAAAATACCACTATATACAGTATGTCACTTTAACTTACAATCCACCACAAGTGAGATGCAATAAGTTCTTCTGAATGCTGGACCTGAATTATTATTTTTCTTCCTCCAGGTGCTGAACCAGAAGTGGCAGCTTTAAATGGGAGAGGTGAGCTGATTGGAACACCTCCTATTTGACTGATGTAACTTTTTTTTTTCATGATTGGAAATTTGTCATCCTTGTGCTTCTCTGTTTTGTGGAGTGCCGCAGGGCTCTATTCTTGGTCCTCTCCTTTTCTCTCTTTATATGATGCAGTTTTTTTCAGACTCGTTTTTCTTTTCAGTGTTATGAGGACGTCTTAAAGATTTATTTATCCATGATGCCAAGATAAATTGACTTTTAAATTTCTTTTCCTGACTATATTGCTAACGTTAATTAGTGACCCAACTAAAATGTCCTGTTTTTAAATGTAGAAAAGTCAGTACATTTTTTAAAATTTACAAACCGGATTCCAAAAAAGTTGGGACATTAAACAAATTGTGAAGAAAAACTGAATGCAATGATGTGGAGGTGCCAACATCTAATATTTTATTCAGAATAGAACACAAATCACAGATCAAAAGTTTAAACTGAGAGAATGTATCATTTTAAGGGAAAATATGTTGTTTCAAAATTTCATGGCGTCAACAAATCCCAAAAAGTTGGGACAAGTCCATTTTTACCACTGTGTGTCATCCCCCCTTCTTCTTACAACACTCAACAGACGTCTGGGGACAGAGGAGACCAGTTTCTCAAGTTTAGAAATAGGAATGCTCTCCCATTCATGTCTAATACAGGCCTCTAACTGTTCAATCGTCTTGGGCCTTCTTTGTCGCACCTTCCTCTTTATGATGCACCAAATGTTCTCTATAGGTGAAAGATCTGGACTGCAGGCTGGACATTTCAGTACCGGATCCTTCTCCTACGTAGCCATGATGTTGTGATTGCTGCAGAATGTGGTCTGGCATTATCTTGTTGAAAAATGCAGGGTCTTCCCTGAAAGAGATGACGTCTAGATGGGAGCATATGTTGTTCTAGAACCTGAACATAGTTCTCTGCATTAATGGTGCCTTTCCAGACATGCAAGCTGCCCATGCCACAAGCGCTCATGCAACCCCATACCATCAGTGATGCAGGCTTCTGAACGGAGCGTTGATAACAACTTGGGCTATCCTTGTCCTCTCTGGTCCAGATGACATGGCGTCCCAGTGTTCCATAAAGAACTTCAAATCGTGACTCATCTGACCACAGAACAGTCTTCCATTTTGCCACACTCCATTTTAAATGACCCCTGGCCCAGTGCAAACGTCTGAGCTTGTGGAGCTTGCTTAGAAATGGCTTCCTCTTTGCACTGTAGAGTTTCAGCTGGCAACGGCGGATGGCACGGTGGATTGTGTTCACTGACAATGCTTTCTGGAAGTATTCCTGAGCCCATTCTGTTATTTCCTTGACAGTGGCATTCCTGTTTGAGGTGCAGTGACGTTTAAGGGCCCGGAGATCACGAGCATCCAGTAGAGTTTTACGGCCTTGACCCTTACGCACAGCGATTGTTCCAGATTCTCTGAATCTTTTGATGATGTTATGCACGGTTGATGATGATAACTTAAAAGTCTTTGCTATTTTACACTGGGTAACACCATTCTGGTATTGCTGCACTATCTTTCTGTGCAACAATGGTGGAATTGGTGATCCTCTTACCATCTTGGCTTCTGAGAGACTAACATTTTTCCAGCCACTTATTGCTACTTGTCCCAACTTTTTTGGGATTTGTTGACACTGTAACATTTTGAATCAACATATTTTTCCTTTAAAATGTTACACTTACTCAGATTAAACGTTTGATCTGTCATCTATGTTCTATTACGAATAAAATATTAGATGTTGGCACCTCCACATCATTGCATTCAGTTTTTATTCACAATTTGTTTAATGTCCCAACTTTTTTGTAATCCGGTTTGTATTTAATTGATGAATTTTTTTCTTAAAAATATTTTATTTTATTTTATTTTTTCCTGACAGATGATAGATCCAAGTCATGCTGTGAAAAATGCAAAGCCATTCTCCAGGTGAGCTCAGAAATAAGTTTGTTGATTGCTTATTCGAAATGGTAACTAACGAGACTCGACACCAAAAAGAAAATAGAGGGTTTGAACAGGTTAAAAAACACTAAACAAAACCATAATAACAATAAATTTTACATAAATTACAGATGCCAAGCGAATGCATTAACATGCTCTTAATACCATTCGCCCATCTCTTTTTGCTTCCATCACAAATTTTGGTTCTCTAGTCCTTTGGCAGCTTTGGAAAAGCAAATACGAAATATAGATGAAATGTGCCGTTTCATCGGGAGTAGTGAGTTTGATTTTTGTAGCGGTACATCATATGGCGTAGACGAAATTCTCCAAAAACTACAAAAAATGTCCACAAACAAAACAATGGTATTTTGTTGAAACCAACAAGTAAACTAAAGCTTCTTTAGAGCTCCGTAATTTACTTCCCACTAGAAACCTTGTTCTAAGTGTAGTGGGCATGACCATGTCCACTTTAATACACCTTTGTACTTTTGAACTGTTCCAGAGATGACCTTTACTGACCTCTCAGTAAAGAAAGACATTTTACTACAAATCATTTCCATTAGTTGTAATCTGAGAACATAGTCACCAAAAGAGACTATTTCTATCTTTGATTTTAGGCTGATGTGATCAAAAGAATAACTTTTGTCATTTTCATGATGTGTGCTTTTAAGCTGTGTTATTCTGTAAGAGTTAAACGGTGTTCACTGCTGTGTTAAAGTTGAAGTCTCGGGTCAGAGAGACCCGACTGTTTTGTTTAGAAATAAGAAGACAGTTAATCCGTTGTTTTTCAGGAGAAGGGCTCCAGTTTCTCTGTCTTTTCCTAAACAATTTCCCTCTGCTTCTGGCTGTAACCTTGGGTCGTGATAACACAAGTGAACTGCTCGACTGGTCCGTGGACCAATGAAAAAGACACAAGTCTCATCTCTCATCTCATGATCTTTTTAAGTTCTAACTTTTGCTGAAACGCTTCAGAGTTTGCTGGGAGCTTCAAAGAGATGTGAACCTTCCCAAAGAGCTGGGGTACGTTTGGTCAAGAGCTAACGACCTTCGTCTTCAGCTAAGGACTAAATAACATGCTGTTATGAGTCCACTTCGAACGAGCGTAAGCTCAAAACTTTGTTTATTCCTTCCTGGAATAAGCTTATCTTGAAGTCAGAGGCCAGGAGCTGACATATTTTCTGATGACCAAGCGGAACCCAGGAGACGTTGAAAACGTAAACGAATGACCAGTTCAGACGAACTGGGCCTGAAGGACTGTGCATCTTACAGGCTGGTGCCATCTCTTTATCAGACTCGTCGTCGAAAGGTAAAGAGCTGTTTACAAACGTACCTGGATTTTAGCAGAAATCTGATGAGAAGTGTCACTTTGGTAACATGCTCAAGATAATTTCCTTTAAACCATCTTCCTCCTATCTTTTCCTCTCAATCTAAGCTGGAAACTATTTAAGCTAAAGAGCCCTCAGACTAAATATGTTTAACATCCAATATTGAAGTCTGTTGTGTTAAATTTAAGTGTGCTGACGTATTAAATTGAAAGAAAGTGAAATCATGTCAATCAAGTGTAATGGTGTTAATTTAGTGATTTATCTTAAATAAATGGTAGTGTCTTTGGCATACCAACTAAGTTAACGTCTCTGTCACTTAATGGCTTTGTTTATTTATCCATCATAAAGATCACAGAAATATTGGGTAAACTGAAAAAGAAAAGAATCCGTGAAATTACTATTCAATCTGAATAAGTAGATTAATTAAGGATAAAGAGGTCAGCTTAATACTGACCCCTGTTAAAATCCTTTAGTTACATCTGGGTGACACTATATGTGTTTAAAGACACAATATATGGTCTCCCTCATGTTCCCTTCATAAGTTTAAATGGAAATCTGGACTTTAAATGACTGAACTGACATTTTGATTTATATATACAGTATAAGGAGTTTTGCAAAATTGCCCTTTAAGTTTTATGGCTTTTAAAGATTTTATTGCAGAATGTTGAACTTTGTGTGATGACATCGTTCACTTTAACCTTTGAGCTGTTGAACTAACAAGATCTTCTTGCTCCAGCAGTTTACTCTCAAACAGTTTAGACTTTAAAACATTTAGTTTTCTTCAGCTCAGTGTGTCTCTCACTGCTAAAGCAGTTATCGCTTCCCCTCAAACCCCAGCAGAGTGCAGTGTGCACATTAAATTCTAGTGTCCGAGCTTGATGTTTTCAAACCTAGACTTCAAGGGTATTTTTAACTTGTATGTTCTATATTAAAAACTGTACTGTACTCATGTATGATGACCGAACTCTTCGGACACGTACCGCTAAGAAATGATTTCACTACAACTTACTGTTTTTGTACAGTCATTACTTTGAGGCTATCCACCTTATTCCTACGCCCCATGATGCTTTGCGCGAATTATGTGAACGACTTCCGCCGAAAGTCAGAACCGGCACTTTTGTTACACGCTAGCAACGCGCTAACCGGTTTTCGTCAGAGGTTTTAGGTCATAAAATATGTGGGAACATAAACTATCACAACTCAAATGTGGAGATATTGTTTTACCGCTACCTACAGCTGTTGAGGGGTGGGAGGACGACTTGAAGAAGTGGCCGAAAATAACGTAGACTAGCATGTTTAGCTACTAGCATACTTAGCTACTTTGACAGTTGCTTCAGATGGCGAAGCGATGAGCAATCTGAAAAGCTCTGAAGCTTACTAGTATCTTCACATTAACAAGGTTGGTCCTGTTATGTTAAGAGAGGTGGGACACTTTATTTAAACAAACATAAAGCCCAGTCTAAGCATTAAAAATCCACATCTCCAGGTCCAGCTAACAATGATGTTGCTTTGGACTTTTGAGCTGCAAGATGTTTATCTGGACACCAACTGAGCACCTGGAGCTTGACATTTCTTTTGACAAAGACTTTACTGATTCACAAATGAAGCACCTTGAGAACTTTTAATAAAATACAGTAAATGAAAACAAATAATGAAATAGACAGGAAACGATCTTTAAAAACTTGATAATGACAAAAGTGACATTTAGATAGAAACAGTAGTTTAATCCAAAATTAACTGATATAGTGCACACAAAAAACTAACCTTGTAAGAAGGTTAACAGTCAACTATTGTACATAACAAATTAATCATTTTAGCAAATACTTTTATAATGTAATAGTTAACATATCCTTTAAAAAAACATGTTAAGAGTTGTGTTACGTTTACAGCAAGTACACCAGTACTGTACATGTTTGAGAAAAATGTTTACATTTAATGTCTTCTCACTTCTCACTTGAAATAAGCTGGCATCCTTTGCGTGTGAATGCTGGAATGATTAAATTGACACCATGCTCTTGCAGCAGGTCCCTCACTGTGAAACCACGATCACCCATCACCTCATCTCCAGCACGCAGATAGTCCAGAAACCCAGAGTTCTGTGTTATATACCTGTCACTGCATTTACCACCATAAGCATCTGAAATAAACATGATTATTCCAGAGGGAGAAACAGCCAATAAATATTTCACAGTGTTATTTGCATGTATGATTCACTTCTGGAGTCCAAGTTTTTAGCTTTCTGCAAAACATGTTGCTTTAATTGTTTCACGGGGCAACCATAGAATAAGGTCGTTGGTTTGTTCTGACATTATGTCAATCCACATTCCAACAGTCATGCTGCATGTGACTGGTGGTGTTGAGCAGCTCCACACTCTCATCAAGCCCATCTGAAAGTAAAAGTACATTATACAAACATTAGGGTTCATTTATGAACACACACACACACACCTATATTATATATATATATATATATATATATATATATATATATATATATATATATATAGATATATAGA
>JBBPBX010040991.1:0-29088 GCA_038048925.1 Garcialebias charrua
CGCCTTCCTACACAGCTCCGCTCAATTCTATTTTCCCTTCACTGCTCCGTCTGGGACTTCTCCCATAGAGAAGGATTTCTCCGGTAGATTTTTGACCGGACCAATCAGAGAACAGAAGGGGCAGAGTTTTTGGCCCCTAACCCACGCCCCCACCTGTCCCAGCGCGCAGCCAGCGAGCATCCGCATGTTCTCATTCAAAGCGATGCAAAGCGATGCAGGACTGTTTTATATGTGACACAAATGTATTAAATTCCCCTTCTTAATCCCTTATCTGGAGTTTTCTTTTGTTTTTTTGCCAAAAGTCAAGTGATCGCTCCCTCCTCCCCTCCTCCTCCTCTCCCTCCGCTGAGTTGAATGAGGAAATGCCTCAGGTTGTCACTCACGAGAGAATTAAACTCGGGTTTTACGTTGCTGCCCGAGTCCCTGCAGATTTTCTGGTCTTCTGGTGTGCTGGACCAGAGCTCCATGGTTTTATTTTATTTTTTAGAACGTTTTATTAACATATAAACACAGAATATGCAGCGGCAGCGAGAGAAAATGCAGCAGGAGGCGGAGCTGATGTCAAGTTCACCAGAGCACGGGAAGCAGACCATATATGGCTCTGAGGGGGAGGGAGCAGAATGCTTTTCCCTGTTCAAAATTTTTCTAAGATCCAATGGTTTTGTTCCTCAGCAGAGGCCACGCCTCCAGCAAGAATCGGTTCTCTATAACAGAAAGTCCAGACCCTAGTACGAAACGAAGTAAAGGACAAGGGTCTGGTTTTAACCAGGCTAGACCATTACATTCATTCTGACGAAAAAATGGAACAGTACCACTTTCGGCCGCTAGGGTCCACCGACCGTTCCCAGCTCATGTGTCCAACAGCAGCCTCCTCTGCTCGGACTCACTCTGTCGCAGCATGGCCTGCTGCTCTCTGGAGGTCTGAACTACTGTTACCTCAGTGTTTGTTAGCAAAATAGCTCATGAACCACACAACAGATTTTGATTTTTGATTTTGATTTTTGATGGACAACTGATTAGCATTAGGAGATGTTTGAGCGAAAATTCAATTTATTTATAATTTATTTTTGCAGCGCGTGCGACCGTTTGGAAGACTGTCAAAGCGAAACAATTTAAATCCAGCTGATTTGACCATTACGTGCATTTATTAAAGCTGCAGTCTGTAGTTTTTTGAACACGCTGGAACAGAAAAATTTTGAACAGAGACACGTTTCTGGTCCCTCCCCCTCAGAGCCATATATGGCTCTGCTCCCCCTTGCTCTCGCTGAAATTCGGCTCTGCCTTGGCTGGTTAACAGCGGGTCACTGTGGGAATTTAGAAATGCTTTTAGTAACACCTGGAGAAGCAAGGGGACTATAGTTTTTTTCAGAGATTACTTTGTCTAACATCAGTCTGTCAGGAGATAGTGACAAAGTGAAGAAATATGTTAAAAATATATTTTTTGAAAACTTACAGACTGCACTACAGAAACTGCAGACTGCACCTTTAAGGAAAAGTTAAGCTCAGAAACACTTTTATAATGTCAGCAAACAAATATATATTTCTTAGGTGTTAATCTTGTTAAATTTTAAAGAAATGAAGCGTATACAGTACGCTCGCTGCGCATGCACGCTTTGCAGCACCGACGTAGCAAAACTATTTTTTAAATTCAGCTGATTTGAACATTACGTGCATTTATTAAGGAAAAGTTCAGCTCAGACACATCTTTGCTATAATTTTCAGCAAACAAATAATTGTTTTTAAGTGTTAATCTTGTTAAGTCCTACCGTGCACGCTCCTGTGGCCATTTGCGGTGACGCGTAACATACGCGACGCGTCAGCGGTGACGCATAATAGATGCGATGTATACGGCGGTGCGACACGTTTATGGATTTTTCCACTTTATTGGACATAATTGGACTAATGCAACTTATGGGGCGGAGCGACTTAAAGGGCGGAAAGTACGGTATATATTTGCGGAATCCTGCGGTTCCGGGGATCCCAGTTTGAGAACCACTGTCCTACAGCCGGTTGAGGTGTTTCTTTTACTGGTGAAATGTTCTCTTGTTCTTGCAGATCTGTCACTTTGTTCTCACGTGTTCTCGTCTTTTTTTTTTTTTCTTTTTTTTTTGCAGCCGCCTGGTGCAGCGTAAACCGAGACTGAGCATGAAGACTGTCAACGACACGCCAAGACTCCTGGACACTTTCCACTTCTTTAACCCCCCGTCTCCAATCAGTTTACTGCCCCCTTCCCTTTACCCCCCCACCCTCAGCTCCTTTTTGTAAGTACATGTTTACATGGTACAAATGAACGGCACCACCTGCGGCAACAGCTGAACAAAGTTTGCTGCTCTCCTCGGTTGTTTGCTGGTTCAGGATGAGTTTGTGTTGCAAGTAGCTTCAAGCCACGTTTAGGCGGAGTTCATCATGTAGCAGGGACCCTGGGGGAGACTTCTTCCATGTAGCAGGTTTGAGGTTGTCCATCTGAAAAAGAAGCCTTTTTATTTTCATCAACTTGTTTCGGGCGGCGTTCCCCTCACATCAGCCATTCTGGGCAGCTTTTCCATCATGGAGGCAGGTTTTAAATCTCAAACTGGATTAGGATGAGTCTTTCATGTAGTTTTTCTTAAATCTCAACCCAAAGTGTTTGTTCCTGATAAACGATGGCTGCTGTGGGAGTAACGCCTGAAGCGAGCTCCTCCTGGTGAGATAACCAGCTTAAAAATCAGCATTTATTTATAACGTGAGATAAGTATTTGCTCTTCATGCAGCTAAACTGGTTTAAGTTTTGTGTTTGAGTTTGCGATGAGTAGATTATATTAGCTGTGTAAGTCCAGCAGTGTGTGTACATAAAACCGTTGTTCCAACATGATATATTTATAATGACATTTCTTAGTGCTTCTGTGTTTTTTTTATTTTTCGTTTCCTGTGGAAGTGGCAGCTTTAGAGGTGCTGCAGTTTATTTAGATCAGAAATGTGAACGATGCTGAATTTAAAGCCTTAAAACATTCAAACAAAATGTTCAAAATGGTTTTTAAAAGTTTGCAAAAAAAATTGTCACGTTGAAGCATTTTAAACTCCAGCTGCAGCCAACATGACTCGACTTTGTACAATAAAGGACCTGGTTCTTGTAGAATAGACCGGCCCCAGAACCGTCTCAGGTGTGATCCTGGGCTGAGTCTTTCTTCAGCTGCACAAGAACCCAAACATCCTGGTGCTTCTCGAGCCTCAGACCATCAATATAAAACCGATTGTAAGCTAAAATTCAAACCTCGCCTCTTTTAGGTAAATTAAAGCCTACATTTTTTCAACGGGGTGTCAAACTTAAGGGCCGGGGGTCATGTTCTGCTCTTGTTACAGGTTTATTCGGCCCAATAGATGTTTCTGTGCCAGTTTGTAACCAGTAGTTTCAATCCGCTCATTCTCAATCAGTTCATCTGGACAGTTTCTTTTTAGCAGAAACGTTTCACCCTCACTCCAGAGGAACAACTCCAGAAGTTGCTTACTTGGTGGGTTAACTTCAGTGTGCTTTGGACTACTCTGACTGAGGAAGCCCTCTGGAGTGAGGGTGAAACGTTTCTGCTAAAAAGAAACTGTCCAGATGAACTGATTGAGAATGAGCGGATTTGATACCTGGACTATTGAGAATTAACTTTCCAGTAGTTTCAATGTTTCTCATTTAGCTTTAAAAAAATCTGAGCTAACTTGATGCTTCAAGATAACTAAACTTTAAACTGAGAAAATTGGGAGTAAAATCTTCAGTAATTCTTATTTGACTTGATATAAGCAACAAAACAAGAGATAAAACTCCCTGATGTGCATCAGAGCAACTGTCAGCTTTCCTTTAGTTAAAACCTGATTTTTGTTTCTTAGAGTAGAAAATTGGATTAAAAAATATTTAACCGAGTAATTTTGATCAGACTTATTGCTAAGAAAGACATGTTAATTTGATCAATAAGTCATGTTTGTTATAAATTATATTTAATTACAGTATTAGGAAACTAATTACAGTATTAGGAAAATGTATTTATTCCATTTCATATCAGAACACAAAGACCAATTTGTCCAAGAAAAACCCACAAAGGTCACAGAAATATCTTGATACTGACATAAATATTAAAAAACTGAAACTGGCCTTGACAAAAAGATGGTTCTTTTAAAAAGGACTAAAACTAATCTGTCCACAGGGACACGTTAGACGTAGGTGTGTGTCCTGTAATCAGCATCTCAGGTGTCTTCAGTCTGTAATCAGTCTGCCTGGTTTAAGGGCGACAGATAGTCACAGGGTTGTTTGGTATCATGGTGTGTAACACACTGAGCATGGACCAAGTGAGGAGCTGAGACAATGAATGACATCATGATGAAGTTAAAGACTATTGGACCATCTCCTAGCAGCTCAATGTTCCTTTGACTTCAACTGCTCAGATTATTCAGAAGGTTAAAGTCCACAGGACTGGAGACAACCTCCCTGGACGTGTTGACAAGAGGACAACTGATGACAAACTGAAGGATGGATAATATGAACAGTAACCAAAGAGTCCAGAACAACCTCCAAAGAGATTAGTGTCAGATCACACCATCAGCACCATCGGATCTATCAAGGCATCCTGGGGTGAAATGTGCTGTTCAGTGTCAGATCACGGGCCCTCCAACAAGATTATGACCCAAAACACAACTAAAAACACCCAAGAGTGGATCAGAACCAAACAATGGGCCGTTCTGAAGTGTCCTTCTGAGCCCTGGTCTAAATTCTGCTGAACATCTGTGGAAGGAGCTGAAATATCTGGAGGAAGAACACCTCAGACCTAAGACACCTGGAGCGGTTTGATCATGAGAAGTGGACCGGAACACCTGCGGACAGACGGACCGAAACACCTGCGGGCAGACGGACCGGAACACCTGCGGGCAGACGGACCGGAACACCTGCGGGCAGACGGACCGGAACACCTGCGGGCAGACGGACCGGAACACCTGCGGACAAACGGACCGAAACACCTGCGGACAGACGGACCGGAACACCTGCGGACAGACGGACCGAAACACCTGCGGGCAGACGGACCGGAACACCTGCGGGCAGACGGACCGGAACACCTGCGGACAGACGGACCGGAACACCTGCGGACAGACGGACCGAAACACCTGCGGACAGACGGACCGGAACACCTGCGGACAGACGGACCGGAACACCTGCGGACAGACGGACCAGAACACCTGCGGACAGATGGACCGGAACACCTGCAGACAGACGGACCAGAACACCTGCGGGCAGACGGACCGGAACACCTGCGGACAGACGGACCGGAACACCTGCGGGCAGACGGACCGGAACACCTGCGGACAGACGGACCGGAACACCTGCGGACAGACGGACCGGAACACCTGCGGACAGACGGACCGGAACACCTGCGGACAGACGGACCGGAACACCTGCGGACAGACGGACCGGAACACCTGCGGACAGACGGACCGAAACACCTGCGGACAGACGGACCGGAACACCTGCGGACAGACGGACCGGAACACCTGCGGACAGACGGACCAGCACACCTGCGGACAGACGGACCGGAACACCTGCGGACAGACGGACCGGAACACCTGCGGACAGACGGACCAGAACACCTGCGGACAGAAGGACAGGAACACCTGCGGACAGAAGGACAGGAACACCTGCGGACAGACGGACAGGAACACCTGCGGACAGACGGACAGGAACACCTGCGGACAGACGGACAGGAACACCTGCGGACAGACGGACAGGAACACCTGTGGACAGGTGCAGAAGTCAGTTACAGAAATCACTTGGTTTCCTCAAAAGTTTGGTCAACTAAACATTAGTCAGGTCAAATGTATTAATAAAGCACATTTAAAACAGCAACTGTTACCAAAGTGCTTATATTCATTTAAAGTACCATATTTTTGTCAAGACCAGTTTCATTAGTTTGTTTCAAAGTATTTCTCAGTATTTTCGGGACCACTCTGGGTTATTTCTTTTTTTTTTAAAGGCACAAGATTGGCCATCAGCTGGGGTTCGTTCCCCTGGTCACCGAGTCCGACACCTGAAAATTATAAATAACGGACTGATGGTCTGAGCAGCTGCTGGAGTTCACAAGACTTCAACTCTGAATCAGTGTGTTTGTTGGATCTTGGTTTTAGGTCAATGGTCTCACCTTCTGCTCACCACGAAATCAATCGGACTCTGAAAGCACAATGTAAAAAAATAAATGTGAATGTTGTGACTTCAAGATGAAAATACTTAGATCTGTAGAATTTATCTGCTTAATTTATTATGAGTCAGCCCTTCTTGATGGTGATATTGTTTCCATCCACCTCTCTGCTGGGTTTCATGTTTGGACAAAGTGTGGTGGGGTGGGTCCATCTACATCAGAACTGAGCTGGACGCCTTCTTTTAGAGCGCTGGGCTGCCCTGAACAGAGCCACTGTTTGAAAACGCAGCGAATCTGTGAAGCGTCTGGTCTTAAAGGAACCCTGTGGAGGTTTGGACCTCTAAAGTTCTGGAGCAGTTTGCTGGAAAACTTCAGGTTCATAGTTTAGGAGCCAACGAGGAGCGGGAATCTTTAGGAATGATCCAGATGAGAGTCGTACGTCTGTAATCGTGTCACGTTGAAGTGATTATCCATGATCCTCAGACCTAAAACCTCCAAGGGTTAACTTTATAGAAGGCAACGTTTTTCCAAACACCTGGTTTTCAATGCAGAAAGAGACGTTTCGCGCCTCGTTCTCCTCAGAGTCCAGCAGCTTATTTGTTCCTTAACAGGACATTTAAAGTAATTACCGTATTTTCTGGAATATAGGTCGCACCTGAATATAGGTCACATTGTCCAATTATTGCTAAAGAATTGGAAAAATCCGTATATAGGTCGCACCTGAATATAGGTGGCACCTACGTCAAAATGTGGACCGTGTTTAGCTCTGCTGCAAATGTCTGCCACAGGAGCGCACAGCAAGGCTTTTAAGAAGATTAACACTTAAAAACAATTATTTGTTTGATAAAAATTATAGCAAATATGTGTCTGAGCTGAACTTTTCTTTAATAAATGAATAATTTTAGCAGGATAAACACCTAAAAATATATATTTGTTAGCTGACATTATTGTAAGAGTGTGTCTCAGTTTAATTTTTGTTAATAAATGATTACAAATCAGCTTATTTTATAAAAAGCCATAAATAGGTCGCACCTGAATATAGGTCGCAGGGCATGCAAAAATGATAAAAAGCCGCAACCTATATTCCGGAAAATACGGGTACGTTCTGACCTTTAAAACCAACATAGAACACTTCAGGTCATAGATTCTCACCCCAACACAGAACGAACGTTACTTCTTTTAATTGTAAAATCATCACTTAAACAATAAGAACCTGATTTCTGTAAAAACAAGTTCTGTTCACATGTACCTGCAGGCTGCTGCTCAAAGAAAGAAACGGCTCCAAACGAGTCAAGACCACAATCTACAAGACCTGAAGGGACTCTTTAGAGTTTTCAGATGGACTGAAAAGGCCGAAGCGTAGATTCGCAGAACTCGTCATTTTGAATTTTATTTTGCAAGCAGCGCGTTGAACGATCAAAATCTGTCTTCGAACATCTGTAAAGGTTTTGTTCACAAGAAGTCTCCACAGGGACACCGTTAACCGCTCGATAGTCGTTCAGACTGAGGTGCTGTCCTCTCAGTGAAAACTAAGCCATACGGCGTGGACGGGCGCTGACAGCCATAGCGTCACGGCGTTCGGTGCAGCCCACACGCTTTAACTGAGGCTTTCAGGTTGACAGCGACCGAACGGTCAAAAAAATATATACTATTTCCTGTTGATACATTCCTGAACGTCCCTCAGACTGTGTTCTTTTTCTACCCTCCTCTTCCTCAGTGCAACCTGTGCTTTGACATACAAGGAAAGAGTTGTGGCGTTGAAGCTTTTCTGCAGCGGCAGGAGAACGTCTCAGATCAGACCTCCTGCTGGGAAGCTCGGAACCAAGCGACACAAAAGGCCCGTTGGGATTTGCCAAATCAAGGCCACAACTCTTCCCTTCTATGAACGGTTCTTTTCTCTCCTGAGTGCATGTCACCTGAATGTCCAGTGATGTAGTTTTAGGCCACGCTACTCTTCAGTAGACTTCGTGCTTTTCTTATCTTTCTTTTCTAGTATTCCTATGACGGAGAAAATGAAAAAAAATCTATAAAATATATATATATATATAAATAAATTATATGACGGGAGAACGAACGGCATACGAGAATGAACTTTTATGGCAATGTTTGAAATATTAATTCTTAATGTATGTTTCAGTAAAACTGCTTTCTCTTCGAGTGTAGAGACGTTCTTCTGCAGGGATGCAAGTCTGTTGAAAATCTAGGTGATGTAATTCAATAAAACTATAAAGTTCAAAACTGTTGTTGGTTTGTCTTTTGTGTTTCCGTCAAACTGGTTCCAACGCCCGACTTGAACACAAACGTAACTTTATACGAAAAATAAAAAAACTATTTCTCCAGACATAAACATGAAAATCAGTTAACACTGACTCAAACCGGTTTAATTCATGAAAAAAAAGATTCTGTGATTTCCTTAAAGCTGAGGAGTCCAAAGTGTGGCCCAAGGGCCATTTTTGGCCCTCTGAGTGATTTTGTGTGGTCCCTTGGCTGCAATATAGAAATTATACGATTTTTAAGTTCACGTAAACTTTGTCATTATTGTCATGTGGTACATGAGGTGGAACGAAATTATGTACACACGGTCCCAGTTACTCCCAAATACTTTTTTGGTACTTTCAGTGACTCACTGTACTTTTGTTCTTAAGAATTGTCTAAAATTAACTTTCCAAACACAGGGAAACAAAAATAAACCCAACAAAATGAAACACCTGAACTATAAAATACAGGCACGCTAAATTACAAATCCCCAACTCCTGCTGTGTCTCTATTGCTGCCGAACTTCCTTCAACTTCCACGTCTTTTTCTTCTTGTAGATTTTTTGGTGCAACTTAATCGAGCAGGTGCAATGGAGGAGCCAATGGGGTGACCAGCGGTGGCCTTGGCCCTCGTATCTTCAGCCACCCTAGTAATTTGTGGAAACTATATAAGTAGAGCCTGACTGATATGGGAATTTTGACTATCGTTGATATTGATATTGTAAGGGGTAGGCTAACGACGATAACCGATTTAATGATTTTTAGAAAAATTCCTCTGTTCACCCCCAAAAATCCAAGTGAACAACAGTGAGTGGAGTAAGGCTTGATTATTTGGCGTGGCTGTTAATAACCATGATGCTAAGCAAATCAGATCCATGCTATACCTACTCCCACTCTAGATGTACAAGTGGTGCACTGATCATAAAAACGGTCTTCCTAACGTACGTTCCCATTTTCTATCCTCCACTATTCACCATAAAGTTAAGTGTCACAAAAATATTAATTAAACAAAGAAACACCCTGTTCACTGTTTAAACCAATCATGTCAAACTGGTTCAAAACACCAAAGTCCATGCTCCGTAATCCAGGTATAAAATCCAACAATGTTTAGTCAGGTCATCTGGACAGTTTCTTTTCTTTGTGCTGAGAAGTTTCGCCTTCCATCCAGAAGGCTTCATCAGTCTGAGGAAACAAACTGATTCTCCCCCAAAAGTTTACTCCAAAGTAAAAATAAAAACTGTTATTTTGGCATTAAGATGGTCTCTGGGGCACACCCTCTCCCTCGTCGACAGTCCTGTCAGACTGATGAATCCTTCTGGATGGAAGGTGAAACGTCTCGGCACAAAAAAATAATAAATGAATAACGTCCAGATGACCTGACTGAAAATTGTTAGATTTTATACCTGGATTATTGAGCATGGACTTTGGTGTTTTGAACCAGTTTGACATGACTGGTTTAAACAGTCAGTCATGTATGGTGAAGGTCTAATTAGTATTGACCTTAGCAAAGTATTATTATTTTTTACTTCGCAGAGAAGTAAAGATTTCAAACAATGCATTTTGTTGAGGACAACAAAGATAACGCTACTTACACTGACACTGATATATTTTACCTCAGTTAGATTTACTGTTCTGGATAAAGTTTTACACGGCAATAGTCTATGCTAGGCTATCAAATGTCAGCTTGCTAACTTGAGAGGCACATGCTTAAAGACAAGCATAAGGATCCGAAGGTCGCGGGTTCGCGCCCCGGCCACTACCCAGCTTGGGGTGTCTATGAGTGCACACCTATTTCTCCAGCTCCCCGGGCGCTTTCGGGCTGCTCACTGCACCACCTGGTAGGTGGTTGGGTTAAATGCAGAGACGAATTTCGTCTGTGTATGGGAACATATGCAGATGACAGGAATAGACATTATTATTATTATTATTATTATACAATAAACTTACCATGCTCTATCCTAGCTTCTGAAGTGTTCAGCATGGCCATGAGTGTATAGTCCACATGCGCCCTCTGCTGGATACATTGTACAATTACGCCATTTGCAAGTACCGGTAAGTTCACAACTGATTAAAGCATTTTAAGGGTGAAAATTAAAAGTGTTTATATCGGCACATAATGGTGCAATTATCACCGATACGATGGGTCCCCAAATTTTTATATCGGCCTAAAATATTGGCCCTACCAATGTCAGTTGGGCTCTAATTATAAGCAATATAGAAAGTATAGTTTCCTCAAAAATCAGAGTGGTTGGTTTATGTATAGATATGGTGGTAGCCACCTTGGATTTTGACATGGCAACTCAGTTTTGGATAGTGACCTTTCATAGGCCTAGATGCAGCCAAACACCAACATGAAAGTGGTACAAGTTATCCAGATCATAAGACAGACAGATGGATGGTATTTCCCCTCCAATTTACAACGGGGAACAAAGTCAGGTTGGTGAGTTTAAGATGCTGTTTTGAAGGAAAAATGGAGATAAATCATGTAGTATGTGAGTAAACTGTATCCCAGCCCAGTAGAAATTAAAGACACATGAAGGAATCCTAAACAAATATTGGATGTGATGTAAAAACTGACATCAAATTGGCAGTTTTAGGTTTTTTCTTTCTTAACCAGATAAATGGTTCTCTGAAATCAGAGAAACTGCTAATTAAAGCACAATTGTCATTTTTATATCTGAACCTGAAAGAGTCCATCTAGTTATACAATAATGAACGTTTGCTAAAACATCATCAAACAGAGGCATGTTTAACAAAAACGTCTCTAAAAAGGTTTTATTTGGTCTTTAAGACACCTTTGGTTCTTTGTTAAACAAACACGTTTTTTGTTTATCACTAAATTTCCCTTCCCTCGAGCAAGTTAATACTCTTTTAACTTTAAAAATAAAAAGAACAGTCCAGGAATCTTTGAGGCAACATAGAGACAGGAAAAACAAAGACTGTGTGAAAATAGTCTGAATAAATGTGGTGAAAGCGTAAAGAGCAAAGACAATCGTCACAATGCAGCTACAACCAGTAAACTCAACACCTCAAAGTCTTTCTGTTTTCACTCAAAATGAAAGTTCTGAAGCCTCTTCATCATTTAAGAGTCATGGAGAAAGGAGGAATGCGAGTTCATGACAAACGTGACTGAGGGATGTCAGATGTGTCCAAGGAGCTGCATGATGGCGACGGTGGTGCTGTGTCCGAAGATGAAGGCTCCACAGATCAGAGTCACGATGCCCCAAACTGTGAGGAAGACTCTGGAGAGAAGAAGATATTGAAACAGAGATTTCTGATCATCTTCCTGATCACATTCAAACAACAGCAAAAAAAGTTACAGTAGTCCCTCGATACTTTGCTATTTGACTTTTGGGGACACACTTGCGCAGCTTTTCAATCTAAGATTGTACACAATGTTTCCCGGTGACCTGGCCACTCAGTGATCACTGAGGGGCAAACCCCCTCCTTTCTCTTTCTGAGGCTATCAGCCTTAAAAAGAGAAAGGAAGGGATGGTGGTGATGTCTGTCTTTGACAATTGCTGCTGTGGGAGCTTCAATGAAGTGGACACCAGAGTGAGTGACATGGATTGTTTATTTAAAATAATCAAGTGTGACCTGAACTGAGCCTTAACCCAAACCAGGACATTTTCCAAAGCTGGAAATGTCCCGGTGTTCCCGATGGCCAGTCCGCCCCAGGTGGTGATTAGCTCAGTAACCGTGGTGATTAGCTCAGTAACCGTAGTCTGTCTGCTCTCATTCGCTGTGCTCTTTTAGAGCATTGCAAGAGTGTGGGAAGGGTTTTTAAAGCCTTAAAATATATATAAATACTAAAATAAATACGTATAACATCCCTACTTAGCAGATTTTCACCTAGTCTGGAACGTAACCCCAGTGATAAGTGAGGGACTACTGCAATTCAATTAGCCATGTGGCTTGTTTCTCTCCTGACCAGAAGCTTTTCTGAATTAAGAGATTAGATTTTATTAAGTTCAGTTCATTATTTAAATGAAATTTAGCCTCACCTGGTTTTGCAGGACACCGGTTCGGACCGCATGGCGAACACCAGACAGAGTCCAGGGAAGATGAAGATGAAAAAGGCGCTGATCCCTCCGATAACGCCGATGACCTTACTGATGTCCGGAATGAAGACGGCGATGAGCAGCGTCACCGTGATCCACGCCGCCGTTAGCGTGTAGCGGCTGCGGCTTTCCAACTGCGCCTTCGCCACCCTGCTGCGTTTCTGCCACCGGCTCAGCAGTGGGTCCTGGATCACCGACCTGATGCAGCCAAAATGATTTGCAACAAACCAGAAAGAGAATTTACTGGAAGTGAGGCTACAAAAGAGAAGCTGCGTGTAGCATGAAGATCCAGACCCAATTTCAAATTTTTCAATTTTCAGTGGCTGATCCGAAACTGTGGAGCACTTACCTGATCACTTAAAGACCACTGAGACTTGAGACCTTTGCTCAAGATCCATCTTTTTTTCTCTGGCGTTTGATCCAGGCAGAGATTGAGAACCAATTAGAGCTGATGGATTATTTTTAACCACCTTGTGTTTCCTTGATGGCACATGATCTCTCGTATTTCCTTTTCCTTGTTGTAATCTTACATTTTAATTTGACTACTCTGTAAAGCACTTTGGTCAATGTTTGTTGTTTTTATATGCTACAGAAATAAAATTAACATTGACTTGGAAATGGCAGCCGGCCGTGTTCCTCGAGGTACACTGTGGGGGGAGGGGGGCACTCTGGATATAGGATTGGGGGTCAGTTGCTACAATCCCTGTACAACTGGTGCGAGAGGTTGATTCCCGTTGCCGGCAGTAAGTCTGACCTCTTCGGGGTGGGAGCCGGACTCTGCCAAGGCTGAACGTTGCCAGAGATTTTGTTTATAACTTCTGGACAGAATTTTTCGGTGCAGCCAGGTGAAGGGAGTCTGGTTTGGAAGCCTCAGGATTCATCTGATGTTTGCAGCTGATGCGGTTCACAGCCGAGTGTGAAGCGGCTGAATGAGGATCAGAACCTCCGAATCTAAGGCCACGGTCTTCAATTGGAAAAGGGTGCACTGCCCCCTCGAAGTTGGGGTGAGGTTCTGTCTCAAGTGGAAGAGTTCAAGTATCTCAGGGTTTTGTTCACGAGCGAGGGAAGAACGGAGCGATAGATCTACAGATGGGTCGTGCTGCTTCCACAGTAGGGGGTGTAAATCACCAGCTTTACCACAATACGATATTATATTGATTTGTTTGTATGACGATACGATTTCGAGTCCATTCGATTCACAAGTGTGCGATCGATATATTGCGATATCAAATGCCCATCTCATTTACATATAACATTTCCAAAAACAATTCAAATATAATTTAACCATTTTATTTCTGTTATTACAGGCACCGCCAGGTATTTAAATTAAAAAAAAATCTTAATGAAAAAATAAAAATATTTGGCGTGTTCAGTATACTGTAGTCTTACATTTCTATAACATGGCTATCAATGCCATGTTTCTTCTTCAGGTGAACAACCAAACTTGTATTTTAACTCACACTGGCACCTGTTGCATACGGCATGAGTTTTGTCTGTTGGACGTCCTTCTGTTGGAATCCAAAATATTTTGAGTGTTGATTTAAATCCAGCAGGAGAGTGAATTTCATTATCTGTGTTTTCTGCCTTGTCTCCCATGTTGCTGAGTTCAGTTGGCTGCAGAGCGCAGCCGCGCACGGAAATGGTGACACAGACATGCCTTGGGAATTGCAAAATAAAAGCGTATTTTAAAGATGACGAAAAAAAAAAATCAATATTTTAGTTTTGCCACTATATAATTGAATCATTAATAATTGAATCGATATATTGATTTAAATTGATGTATTGTTACACCTCTATTCCACAGTATTGCATACTCTGTTGTGCTGAAGAGGGAGCTGAGCTGAAAGGAAAAGCTCTCCGTTTACCAGTCGATCTATGTTCCTAACTCTTAACCTATGGCCACAAATTCTGGATAAAAACGAAAGAACGATATCGTAGATCCAGGAGGTCTAAATGAGTTTTCTCTGCAGGGTAGCTGGACTCTTCCTCAGAGATTGGGTGAGACGTTCTGTTCTCCAGGAGAAACTCTGAGCTTCTATGGTGTTTTCAGTGTTAAGGTAGCATCTATGTTCTCTTTATTATGAAAAAAAAAAAGTATAAATCAATGCTTATTTATGTAAAACAGACTGCATTTGTTAAAGTAGTACATTTAGACTCTATCGTTTACAAAAAAAAGCATCATTAAAGATGATCAAGTGTTCCTAAAGGACCAGTATCCAACACTGCCTGTGGCAGACAAAAACACATTTATGGAAGAAGCTTCTCATCCAACAACATGGCTGACCTGCCCAGCAGCACGATGATGGGATAGATGGTGATAATGGAGACCCCAAACAGCAGCCTGGCCACGAGCATCAGAACGTCATGGCTGGCGTACGACATTAAAATATCAGCCTCCACCTGCCTCCCAAACGTCAGGTACCCGTAAACTCCTGCAACGAACGGAGGAGTCACGTTTCCTCATCGTCATCACTTCAGTTCACTTCAGAAAGGGTTCATTTGTAAAAAAATTATGTTAGAAAGGTGAGACTAAAGCACAAGGTCTGACCTGTGAGGGTGTAAATGATGAGGCAGATGATCATGGCCACCACGGAGACGCAGACCCAGTGAGAAAGGCGCTGGTTCTCCATGCTGCTGTAGATGGCGACGGACGCCTCGTGGCACTGAGACACAATGTGCAACGTTTATGGTCAAACTGGACGGACTGCTGCCGTTAAAGGTTCAGAACCAAACGGAACAATCCTGCTGAAGCATGAACGCCATCCCTCCTTTCTGCAGACACACGTTCACCTCAGACTCTGGTGGATTTTACATGAATACATCTTACACTCACCTGGAACCCAAAGCAGATGGTCGGGATGACGCTGAACATCGAGGCCCAGGAGCTGAACCTGCACACACAAAAATTAGAGTTCTCATCTGGTCCTTTTAGTCCAGATCTGCTTTCAGGAAACAAATATCAAGGTTCAAAGTTCTTTATTATCATTAGCATCACATGTGGTACATGAGGTGGAATGAAATTATGTACTCAAGATTCCAGTTACACCCCAAAATTGCAAAAATATAAAGTAGAAAAAAATAAACTGCATATAAGGATCTAAGATTAGATATATGCTAAACAACAATAATGTATGGTGTATTAAACAGCAGCCTGAACATGAGTCTGTTGTGAGCAGATGGGTATGAATACAGCAGCTAACGGGTAAGAAATCAGCAGCATTGATACAAGTCTCAAATCTTTAATTAAAGTGTAGTTACAGTGATTTTCCTGGTTAAATATTCATGAGTCTAACAGCTTCAGGGTAGAAGCTGTTCCTCAGTCTAGTGGTTCTGTACTTAATGCTCCGCAACCTCCTGCCTGAGAGGAGCGGGGCGAAAAGTCACTTTACAATATGACAGCCTGGATGGGTAGGTGCAGAGTTATATGTGAGCAGAGTGAACAGGAGGGGGCTCAACACACAGCCCTGAGGGGAGCCAGTGCTGAGGGTTATGGTGGCTGATGTATATGATAGTTAGTATATGTATACGATAATAATAATAATAATAATAATGTCCTTTTCTGTCATCTGTGTATGTTTCCCATACACAGACGAAATTCCTCTCTGCATTTAACCCAACCACCACCAGGTGGTGCAGTGAGCAGCCATAGAAAGCGCCTGGGGAGCTGGAGAATTAGGTGTGCACTCATAGACACCCCAAGGTGTGTAGTGGCCGGGGCGCGAACCCGCGTCCTTCGGGTCCCAAGTCGGAAGCCCTGCCACTACACCATTGGATAGTGATGATGTATGAAGTTTTTTTTAATTATCCTCAGCGAATCAGAAGCTATGGGTGGGACGAGAAAGTTTACGGACTAAGATTGTACCATAACACGTCTACAAAGTGCACATTTGTTTTAATTCATTTAAAGAAGGCACCTTTTCATGTCATTTTATCTACGATATCTGTTCCGTCACGTTGACCATTTCCCTGGGTTAAAATCCTAATTTCAATTTTTTTTTTCAAAAACTGTTCGGTTCTTTTTGTGAGCAACTTAATTTGTTTCAGTAAATAATTGACTTTTAACAAGTTTATTTTTAAACAAAGCATCACGTCTTCATGAAATAATTCCATAAAGACGAGGAGAGGCAGCTCCATTCAGCTGAAACTGAACGGTGGCCTGTGCAAAAATCCTGAGCCATCAATCACTTTGTAGCTTCAGACGAGATAAACTTTCCTGTAATCTTTTAAAGTGGTCTGGATCAGTTGTGTGACCAGATTTATTAACTCAACATGTAGCATCAGCGAAACTGGGTTTTACTTTTATTTGTCATAAACTGTGTGCCCTGCGCGCCCACACTTCCCACGACTCTAAACTTCAGCTTGTCACTAAAACAGTTTTATCTTATTCTCCCTGAATCTTCAGGAAAATTCCTCAAATATTATCAGATGTTTTAAATGTGTGCACGTGTCATTTGTTCAGTTTCCTCTGATTTTTTAAAAACCCGCCATTGTTCCACATTACATAACCAGCTAAATATGATCAAAAGTCAAAGTCAGTCAAAGTCACCTTTATTGTCAAAACTGAAATATGCACAGGACATGCACAGGATTGAAATTTCATTACTCTGACTCCTGGCGCAACAATAACCATTTAACATTAAAACATTTAATAAACATTAGCAAAAAATGAAATAATAAAAGTATGATACTGTCCTAAATTGTAGTATAGCTGTATAAAAATATAAAAAAGTATACAGTATCTATGAAATAAAATAAATGTTCTGACAGTGACATTTGTAGTAAAGTGACAAAGCAGTGTATGAAGTTGGGGTGGGCGATATGGCTCAAATATTATATTGTGATATTTTAGAGCATTCTGACGATAACGATAAATTTCATGATATAACAAAAAAAAAATCAAAGTTATTTATTTGACAAAATTAACTTAAACATGTTGCTTTGCAGTATTGTAAAAAAAAAAACAAGGGGTAATTTTACTGAAATTACTTTATTTAGTAAAGTATTCAGTCTCCAAGTATAAAAATAAAAAAATAAAAATGATCCTTCTGCTATTAAGATTGAAAAAGTCTACACAAAATATAGATCAACAAAATCTACCACAAAAACTAAAGTGCAGGTGTAGTTTCCCAAAACAACTAAATAAAATGAAGCTTAAGATCTGTTGAGCATAAATGTAACATAACAAAATATGTGTTTTTTAAATGAGCTATAACTTCCAGAACTTGTGACAAGGTGATCAGCTGACCCTGAAGCTTGTTGGTGTTTCACCTTCATGCAGGAATGATTCATTTATCGGACTGATCTGTCTCTGATCACCTGCCTCTTGGTCCGTGGACCGACTGTGGAACTCAAGAGACAGTTGAGCTGCGCGTGTTTGTACCGACAGTTTAGAGCGGGGGAGACGCAGCCCACACCGGCAGCTCAGAGCGGGGTGTGGGGAGGGAGAGACAGTTGAACTGTCTGTAACTGCAGTTTAGAGCTGGATGGAGAGACAGCTGAGATGTGCGTTGTTTGTTTTTAGCATTTTAGCTAGCTAGTATTGCGCGCAACTAATTAGCGTTACACCAGTACCGACAGGTGGAGGGGGGGTGCGCAGTTCGGTTTGGTCGTTCCACGCGCTCTGTTGTTAAGGGGGCGGGGCGCCCTGACGTATTACGTCATGAAATTAGCATATCATGATATAACTTTTTTTGCCCAAGTAAGCTTTTCTTACCGGTATGATATGGCCCAGCCCTAGTATGAAGTGAATGTACACAGTTTATGTATGAAGTCTTTGATAGAGATCAAGATGTTCTGTGGCTAACGTTGCACAGTGATGCAAACTTTTTTTTTTATGTAGTTTTTGTGACGTTCCAAGCTGTTTGACATCGGGTTTCCTTCTCGTTTCTGGCAGGAATATTTGTGGTAGGAACAACACGCCAAATCTGTGTGTTGCACGGTTCTGTGGGAATACAGCCAAGGACTGAGTTGGTTAAAAGTTTAGCTGCAGCATTTTGGACCAATTGAAGGCGTCTAATGGAGGATTGGGAAATTCCCGCATACAGGGAATTACAGTAGTCAAGTCTTGAGGTGATAAAAGCATGAATGGCCTTTTCTAAATCAAAACGATTTAAAAAAGGTTTAACTTTGTATAAAAGACGTAATTGATAAAAACAGGCCTTGACTACAGACGCTATGTGTTTATCAAATTTTAAGTCCTTGTCAAATGTCACCCCCAAGTTTTTAACTGTTGGTCTGCATTTGGAAGTTAGAGCACCAAAGTTACAGGGAGCATCATCGCCGAAGAAGATGCATTCTGTCTTTCCTTCGTTTAAAAACAAAAAATTACGGTGAAGCCACTGTTTAATGTCGTTAATACAATCAGAGTAGGGAGTGAGAAGATTACTGTTTTTGGGTTTCATTGGTAGATAAATTTGTACATCATCAGCATAGCAGTGAAAAGAAAAATTATGTCTGGCTATTACTGATCCAAGAGGCAGCATGTACAGTGAGAAGAGGAGAGGACCAAGAATAGAACCCTGTGGCACACCACAAGAAAGAACGGCAGTGGAGGAAGAAAGAGTGTCCAACATGACAGAGAATGTTCTGTTGGTCAAGTAGGCAGTGAACCACTTCAGTGCTGTACCAGAAATTCCAACATAACGTTGTAGGCGAGATAGAAGGACAGTGTGGTCTACTGTATCAAATGCAGCTGTGAGGTCCAGCAACACCAGTGCAACGGGACACTTGGCATCCATGGACATGGAAATGTCATTATGGACTTTTAACAAGGCTGATTCAGTAGAATGACGGGATCTAAAACCAGACTGAAATGTTTCAAAAATACCATGATTTTCCAAAACAGGTTGTAACTGCATAAAAACAATTTTTTCTAAAACTTTAGATAAAAAAGGCAGATGAGAAATAGGTCTAAAATTAGATAAAATTGATGGGTCCAGGTGAGGTTTTTTAAGAAGGGGCCTAACTACAGCATGTTTAAATGCAGCAGGGACAATTCCTAAACGAAGGCAGGAGTTTAAAAGTGTTAAAACACAGAAACCCACAGAATTAAAAACCTCTTTTAAAAACCTGGACGGAAGAAAGTCCAGAGGGCAATTGGTGATCTTTAAGTGTTGAACAACATCAGTGAGAGTGGCAAGAGACACTGGTTGAAACTGTTCAAACACAACCGGAGCTACAGAGACAACAGAGTAGTCAGGAGCAACAAGACCAGTGACCTGTCTGACTGAGGCCACTTTATCCTGGAAGAATTTTAAAAAGTTTTCACAGTTTGTGGCTGTGGCATCTGGTAGAATACGCACAGTTGGATTTATAACAGAATTAATAGTGTTAAATAACACTCTAGGACAATGGCAATTATTTGAAATCAAACCAGATAAAAATAGACATTTCGCCTCTTTGACAGATCTCTGGTAATTTTTAAAGCATTCTCTCAAAAATTTTAAGGATGAAGGAAGTTTGTCTCTCTTCCATTGTCGTTCCGCTTTCCTACATAATTTCTGGAGAGTACGCGTGGCATCGTTTAACCACGGCTCAGCGCTTGGTTTGGTGGATTTAAACCGAAGAGGAGCGATGGAGTCTAAAATGTCAGAGCAGGTGGTTTTGAAAGAGAGAAGGAAGTCCTCTGGATAAAATTCATCTGTACTCGAAATTGGAAAGTCCATAAAAGCAGTGGTAAACAGTCTAGCAGTCTCAGGAGTAAAAATACGACGCCAATGACCTGCAACAGCAGGCCTACTGACAGGTAGGGGGGCCGAAAACTCTAACATGATGGGGAAATGTTCACTTCCAGACGTGAACACATTACCCCTGTTTTATTTTCTCTCCATTGGCTTCCAATTGATTTTAGAATTAAATTCAAAATTTTATTATTCACTTTTAAAGCACTCAATGGTCTTGCCCCACTATATTTGACTGATCTCGTAACTGTCCGTGAATATAGGAGAACACTGAGATCATCTAATACATTTCTCCTGTCCATCCCAAAGTCCAACTACAAACGTTGGGGTGACCGGGCCTTTTCTGTCGTTGCACCCAGTCTCTGGAATAAGCTACCTCTGGACTTGCGCTCCATCACTCATATGGAGTCTTTTAAATCTAATCTTAAAACCTTTTTATTCAGGCAGGCTTTTAATACCTAGTACAGTAGTTCTTTGACATTCTTGTTAGGTCTTAATTGTTGTTAGGTCTTAATTGTTTTTAATTTTTAACTGGCTGTTTTTTATTGTTATTTTTGATTGTTTGTTTTATTTCTGTATTGTTCAGCACTTTGTGCACCTTCTGGCTGCTGAAAAGGGCTCTATAAATAAAGATTGATTGATTGATTGATTGAGTTAGCATCCGTTCTTTTCATAAATTCAAGGACATTTGGGAGGAATGGGTGAAGTTTGTCAAACAGGGTTCTGTGTTCCAAACACTTTTGGATTTAAAAGGAAAGTTCAGCACCAGTGCGGAAAGATGCTAACTACTCGTGCAGGTCCACCGTGCACAAGAGCTGGAAGGATCAGACATGACAGACCTGTGAGAAGTCAGGTGCGCACATAGACAGGAGTCTGTCTCATTACTCGCTCCTGCTGCGTCTACATCGCCCGACGAACACACTTCATCTTCCGCGTCTTCTTCCTGAAGATGTTTGATAAACACATTTGGGCCTCAGTCAGAAAGGAGGTGGTGTTTTTTTAGTTTGGCTGGGGGTGGGAGGTGACAGCTGAGGGGTATGGGAGTGTTTCTTTTGCTGCTGTCTCCCGCTCTAATGTACATCGAATAGTGATTTTTTCCAACAAAGAACACGTGGCGTGAACTATTTATCATAACTCTGGTTTCCTTGACCTATGAGCACAATTTAAAACCTATAATAGTTCAAAGTCTTTTCTTCTGACGCAAACTAAAATGAGTCTCAGAGCGGCCGTGTCTTCACTGCTACAGTGACTGAGAGTGATCATGTGATTTGAAAGGTGTCGGTGCCTCCATCCACTCCAGAGGGTTCAAAAGCAAACGGTCCTTACAATCAATTGTTTTAAATAAAATGTTTATTTCATCGTGAAGATTAGCACATGCCAGAAGATGTGTTCAAGCCGGGAAGGTCCTTCCTGTACTGTTGAGTCCTCTCGTGGCGCTGCATCTTCTTGCCTTCGTGGTGGCTCTACATGTACGGAGCAGGCCCTCCTGGTTGAGCAACGATTTCACATCAAAGTGTTCTTTCTCCTTCATGGCTTTCCGATAAGTCACCATAGATATCTTCTAGATCACTTGATGTTTCTCCACTGAAATAAAATCGTCCTCAATAGCATACCAACAGGAAGTCACTCCTGCCCGTGCTTCGTCCTGTTCTTGACGTCATCAGCCTTCGGCAATCATCGGTCGTGTGCTCGGGCGTTTCCATAAATGGTTTCTTACATTATTTTTTTGTAAATCTTGCATGGCCCGAATGTGAAAAGAACATACAACCATTGTATTCAGTGATTGCCTGCTGAGAGCAGATGATGGGACTTTGACGGTGGGTGTTGAACGTTAATGTGGGGCTCAAACATTAAACACGACCATCAGGTTTCAGCTCAATGTGCGTTAACACAGACTGTTACTCACCCACTGGGGAGAAGGGGGGGCGTGCTGTGAACCGGAACAGCCGGTCTGGTGTAGTACTTTATGATGATGCCGACGGTCAGGTAGGTAGCAGCCAGAGTACCCAGAACACTACGAGGACAAAGACAAACGAGTCAGGTAGATGGCCAGGGGTCGAGTCAGCAGGTCATTCATCAACATGAAGACAAGTTCAACTAAACATGTAGAACAATAACAAGACAGCAAAAAGTCCCATGTGTACAAGTCTCCACACCCCTAAATCTGCACGGGTGACACCTGAATGTTTCAACATTTATGTGTTTAAAGGTAACACTGCTGCTATAATGTTAATTTCCCTTGCCGCCGTCTTATCTTACAACCGGTAAGATATTTACTTAAAATCTTTTCTCAGAACCCACATCAGAAAAATCTGATTTATCCTGAGAGGAGGAAGTTCTGAAGACTGGCTCAGCTTTTCATGCAGCCCAGTTTGACCTGTGCTATATAGTACCAAACTAAAGTGCTGAACTAAATTCATAGTAATATAATTTGAGTTTAAAAACAATGTCTACGCGATAAAAGTGGAATAAAAATGAAAGATAAACAAAAAAAAATCATCTGTCATTTAGAAATGTATCATTTTAAAAACAGATAAAACTAGAAAAATGGTTTGTTTTTTGAAGAAAAAAAAACATCAAGTGTGCATTGAAATGTATGATGCTGCTTGTGGGCATGCTTCAGCAGAAGTCTTCAAACTGCTGAAATTTAGGCCTTAAATCATTCCAGGAATCAAACAGGAGTCATAACATCTCCTGACCGTCTTGACTATGCTTAAGCAGAGGTATCTGAACAGCTGAACTGCATGTCTGTAGGCAGAATAAATACTATGGATATAAGTAATGTTAGTGATAGTAGAAAATCTAGTAATAGAATAAAATTATGCAAAAATGTCAAGTAATAAAAGAAACTGAGTACAGATGTACTGTAATTTAAGATAATACCTTAAAACAGCAATAGCTAAAGCTTGTTTAGAAGGGGCAACAGAAAAGCTTAACATTAAAATACAAGCATTTAATTAATACTTGAAATACTGTACTAGAAGAAATACTTGTAGAAGTACTTCGTCCAGTTTGAGTTATACCTCTGTTATATAATGCTAATGCTAATCTTAGGCTGTAAGCTGTGTCTGCATGGGCAGAAGCTCATTTGCATAAAAGCAGATCTCTATAACTCATATTGCTGGAAATAAAGTTCTGTGATCACTGGACCTTTGTAGGCTGCTTCATGGAGACAGAACTTCTATTAAAGGTTGTCAGAAGAGAGCAGAGTTGGACCAAATCGTGAACCAAAGCTGGTGGTTTGGACCAAAGCCGCTGAAATTTCCCCAATGAATGGAGCTTAAATAAAGCTTAATATTAAAAAAAAAAAAAAACGTAAACGGCACAAGGCCCAAAAGTCACAGCACGCATCTTCTGAAAGCTTTCAGAAATTAGAAGTTCGAACAATTGCAATCAGATCAAGTCAGCAGAAGTAGTTTGGTAACAAACAAAAACAACAAAACAAAACAGAACAAAAAAAACGAACAGGACATTTTGAATGAACAACATCCTAAAATCTGACATTAAAACTAATTTTCAGCTTTAATTAACCACTTTTACTTTTATTCCATTTTTATGGTACTAAGCACCACCAACCTTTACTGACTACTAAAAAGTAGACTTTTGGGAAATCTAGTTTTCCAAGAAAGAAATGTTGATTTAATCATCGATGGAGGGAAATTGGACTTTAGCGGGATTCCAAGTGGGAATAATTTACAAACTATTCAGTCTCCTTTATTGGTGTCCCTTCAAACTTTTCATGAATTTGTTTTAGCGACAGCCAGATGTGCGCATCTTCCGTGCTCCGACCACCCATTTGGGCAAGCCATGGTCGTGTTTCTGGAAGAGTTTAAAGAAAAAATAAAAAATAAATTCTGGTAAAGTTCCAACTACAACCAGTGAAATTAATTTCAACGTCCACCCCGAGGCAGCACGACCCCTCTTCGGTGCTGTTTTTCATTTTAATAAATCGACTCATGTTGCGCTTTTTATTTCCAAGGACAAGAAAAAATAAAACAGACCCAGGAAATCAAAGGCATTAAACGCTTTTGAGACTTTTCACCAAAATTAGTACAACTGACTTTTCACCAAAATATTTTGATGGTGGAGGACGACTGGTGACCCCTGAAGTGGGAAGAGGAGGAAAGAGGAGAAGAACAAAAATAAGGAGAACAAGGAGGAGGAAGAGGAGAACAAGGAGGAGGAGAAGAGAAAGAAGAAGAAGAATTTGTTATTGCCGAGTGTTTAAAAGTGGGAAAACAAAAAAATCTCTTAAAAAACAAACAAAAAAAATGTTGGCCTATACCGATCAAAACGTTTGGACACCAGTGCATTTAAATGATTAAACTTTTAAATTCTGAACCATATCACAGCTGAAAAGATCTCAAATAAACTTCTTGGATGACTAAAAGAAGTAGTTCTTTTACTAGTGATAGTGATGGTAGAAAATCTAGTAATAGAATAAAATTATGCAAAAATTTCAAGTAATAAAAGAAACCGAGTACAGATGTAATTTAAGATAAGACCTTAAAACAGCAATAGCTAAAGCTTGTTTAGAAGGGGCAGCAGAAAAGCTTAACATTAAAAATACAAGCATTTAATTAATACTTGAAATACTGTACTAGAAGAACTACTAGTAGAAGTACTTCATCCAGATTGAGTTATGCCTCTGTTATATAATGGGACCCAAGGACCCAGTGTCCTTGGGTGTCCTGAAAGGCGCTTTTAAATAAAATTATTATTATTATTAAAATAAAAACTGCAGGAAAGTGCATTAAAGAGCTCAAACTAAGCACCACATGAACCTCATTAAAGCTGCACTATGTAACTTTGTAATGCAGTCTAACTTTTATAACAATATATTGTTAACATATTTCTTCACTCTGTCACTATCTACTGACAGACTGATGTTAGACAAAGTAATCTCTGAAAAAAACTATAGTCCCCTTGCTTCTCTATCAGCATTTATAAAAACACTAAAAACACAGAGTGACCCGTCCTTAACCAGCCAATAAAAACAGAGTTTGTAATCAGCCAATAAAAACAGAGCTTGAATTTGAATTTCAGCAGAATGCTTTGCCTGTTGAACATTTTTCTAAGTTCTGCGCTCTACAGAAAGTTTCACATAGCACCTTTAAGGATGAAACGTTGAATTAAACTTAAAGCCATTAACACCGTTCACCGTGAAGCAGAGATAAAGAGCGTCTAACCTGATGTACTTCTGGATGCTGATCTCCTTGGAGACGGACAGCGGCAGGATGAGGAAGACGCAGAGCAGCAGCAGGGCCAAGCGATGGTCGGTGTACAGGTGATACGGCATCTCTGACCTCGGCAAACCAGTGAGCAGCTCGTACAGAGAGTCGCACACTGACACACACACAACATGAAAGTGATAGACACTACATATAAAAAATATATTTAAGAACATCCTGAAGTAAACTGTTTTAAATTGTTCAAATTATTGTTTTGTGTACATGACCTTCGATGGATTTAAACTCGAAAATATGCAAGCCTTTGGATTATTTGTAAAATTAAAAAAAAACAACAACAAACAAATATCTAAAAAATCTAAGTCTGGTCCTCTGGACATTCAAAAAACAAAACAAAGCAAAAAATTGTAGAAACGTTTCGTCTAAGGTTGAATCGCAAGTGGTTCCTGTAGTCTGCTCTCTTCTTAACTAACAAACAACAAACAAATAACTTCTATTCTGGAATAATACCATTTGAGTAGGTAAGTATAAGTAGGTTAGATTGTTGGTAGTTTGAATGTAATTTACTGAACAATAAAGATATAAAATATCTTTATTTACCTAAACTTCTAATTTTTTCATTAAAGCCAAATTTTTACTTCTAATTTTTTATTTGCCATATTGTTGTCAAACATCTTATTTTAATAAACTCGTATTATAGTCAAATGTTAAAAAAACAAATTTCATTAGAGAATTCCAGGATATGTATAATATTTATAATTTATAAATACTTTGTATAAAACTATTAGGCTGGAAGCACAAAATGAAGAATAATTTTCCTAATGAGTTTCATTTTGTCACACGGGTTTTAAATATTTACAGAATATAAAACTGAACAGAGAAACCACAGAATCCAGTATTTTTGGCTGTGAATTTATATTATTCGGCTCTGTTTACGTGTCAATCAAAGCTACAAGGGGCCTCTACAGAGGGACCAAGGACCCACATGTGGCCCGAGAGCCACAGGTTGCAGACCCCTGGTTTAACTCATGAGAAATGAGACTAAAGAGCTGAATGTGAGCCAAAACAATTCCCAAAGTTGATCAAAGTATCTGTTTCAAATGATCAACCAAACTGAAGGTGGGGTTTGTCCCAGGATGATGACTTCACATACACGATCTAATGAAGCGAGACAATTTTTTTAAATACAAAATGTTTCACTGAAGAATTTCTCTTTTTACTCAGATTATTTTAACATCTAGATGTCATCAAGCTAAAAAAAATAAATAAATAAAGCTGCAAATAAAAAGAGCAAACTGGAAGAAAAAAAAAAGAACTGCAGAGAAAACAGGAGCTTAGTTTGTTTAAAGATCTTATCTAAAGATCTTTAAACAATCATAAAACAATGAATTGTGTTCAGTAACAGAGCTTCTGCGTTCTTCTGTGGAGGGAAGAGAACCTTCCAGAAGGACAACCGTCTCTGCTGCATGGCAGCCCACCTGGAGGGACCTCAGACCATCAGAAACCAGATTATCTGCTCTGACGAGACAAAGATTGAACTCTTTGGTGTCATGTTTGGAGGAAACCAGGCAAATACCATCCCTACAGTGAAGCACGGTGGTGGCAGCATCATGCTATGGGGATGTTATCAGCAGCAGGAACTGGTAGACTTGTCAGGAGGGAAAGATGAATGCAGCAATGTACAGAGACAACCTGGAGGAAAATCTGCTCCACAAGGTTGACCTCAGACTGAGGCGACGGTTCATCTGTCAGCCGAACAACAACCCGAAGCCCACAGCCGAAGGAGTGGCTACAGGACAACTCTGAAGATCCTTGAGCGGTCCAACCAAGACCAAACCTGAATCTGATAGAACGTCTCTGAAGAGATCTGAAAAAACGGGGCGGCCGTGGCGTAGTGGTAATGGCAGTCGTCCCCCGATCGGAAGGTTGGCGGTTCGAATCCCGGTTCCCCACACCATGTGTCGTTGTGTCCTTGGGCAAGACACTTAACCCCGAGTTGCTCCCGGTAGGACTGGAAAGCACCTTGCATGGTAGTCTGCCGCTACCGGTGTATGAATGTGTGTAGCACTTTGAGATTTTCACTAATGAAAAGTGCGTTATAAATTGAATTCATTATTATTATTATTATTATTATCTGAAGATGGCTGCGAGGCGACGCATCCTGTCCAACCCGCGCTCACTTTAAAGTTCCTTAAAAGGTCCACTGACATCATCTTACAAATTTGCATGAAATGATAGAAGATATATATATTTTATCATTCAACTATGTTCATTTTTGCAAACAAAATGATAAATTAATGAAGATTCCTTTCAAACTGAGTTTAAAATTAAAAACCGCTTTTCTCTCTGAAAAATCCAACTACAAGCGAATGCAACATTTGTGACGTAGGAAGCAGGACCTTCAGTTTTTGTCTGCCATTAACGCATAACGCATTCTCTGCCAGATTGCCTTTTTATTTTGTATAACTTGAAAAATACCGGTTCGGTGTGTTGCATTTGGGTGTTCTAATATCATCAGTGAACAAGTTGAGCCTTTTCACTTTCCCAAAAGATGTAAGACCTTCGTCAAAAATTAAATAAATAAAGCTGCCTCCCCTCGGACTGAGCTCCCTGCTTCCTGAACAGGTAAGAGTCAAATACATATGGTGCAGACCTAAATTAGAACCTGCTGTTTCTGCTCATCTAACTTCCTGCTTCCAAAACTAAAGACAAATAGCTCAAATCTCAAAGTCAAAGTCAACTTTATTGTCAGAACTGCAATATGTACAGGACATACACAGGACCGAAATTGCGTTTCTCTCAGTCCCTCGGTGCAACAGTAACCATCTAAACACTAAAACATTTAATAATATAATAATAATAATATAATAATTTGTCACATTTGTCATCTGTATAAGTTCCCATACTTGACAGACGAAATTGGTCTTCTGCATTTAACCCAACCACCACCAGGTGGTGCAGTGAGCAGCGTAGTCGCGCTCGGGGAGCTGGGAAAATAGATGTGCACTCATAAGCATAAAATGGTAAAAGTGTAACACTGTCCTGAGTTTTTTCATAATAGTATAAAAGTATGAAAATTTACACCAACACTGAAACACCAAACACCCCTAAAACACCAAACACCCAATGAACATAAGCATAAAATGAAATAATAAAAGTGTAATACTGTCCTGAGTTTTTGCATAGTAGTATAAAAAGTATAAAACTATAAAATAAAGTCAGAGAGTCAGAGAGTCTTTATTGTCATTTGCACCGCATGTGGTACATGTGATGAAAACGAGATTATGTACACGGGGTCCCAGTTACATCCAACAACAAATGCAAGAGAAAAACAGTAATAACATCTAGAATTAACTAAGAGAAACATCAACTAGTAATACACTAAGCCCTAATGTAGTGGAAAAACATCATTATAAACAGCAGCACGAACATGAGTCTGTATGAGCAGATGGTCACAGATGAACACAGCAACAAGAAAACAGATCAGCATCAGCATGATGTGATATTTTGCAGTGTTTATTCTCATTATTTATTTATTCATGAGTCTAACAGCCTCAGGGTAGAAGCTGTTCCTCAGTCTAGTGGTTCTACATTTGATGCTCCTCAACCTCCGTCCTGAGGGGAGTGGGGCAAAGAGTGAGTGTGCTGGGTGAGTGAGGTCTTTCATGATGCAGGTGGCTCTTTTCCTGCATCTGGAGGTGTAAATGTCTGTGATGGTGGGGAGACTGACTCCAACAGACTTCTGTGCAGCCTTCACCACT
>JBBPBX010040992.1:6998-19938 GCA_038048925.1 Garcialebias charrua
ATATAGATATACAATATATATATAGATATATATACATAGATATATAGATATATATACATAGATATATAGATATACAGTATATATATAGTATATATACAGTAGTTATAAATATAGTTATTTATTTATATAGATACCTATATTTATAACTATATATATATATATATACAGTATATATACATATAGATACCTATATTTATAACTATATATATATATATATATATATATATATATATATATATATATATATATATATTTATAACTATATATATATTATATATATATACACAAATGAAAGAGTGGAGATCAGGTGGTTCTCTATGGACTTTAGATGTTTGGACAAGCTGACAATCTGGAGAAGCTGCACATATTTACTGACCTGACCCACTTAAGTGAAGACCAGATCAGTCACCTGGGCCCTGCTTGCTGTTCTGTTGCCCTGAAGGCTGCAGGTTTGGAAGAATTTGGAGTTAATTAAGTTCTGTTTAATTTCTGTCCAGTTTTATTAAAAAGTTATTTAAATCAAACTAAGTACACAACAGAGTATTTAACATCAGGGTGGATGCTCAGTGCTTTATTTATGGTTATTTAAGTCTGCGTTATGTAACGGTTTGATGATCCTTGTCACATATTTATTTAGGTTTTTTGTGTATTTATTGTCTAAATAAATAAATAAAAAAGATTTTGTCGCTGTGTTCTTTCAAATAGAAAATTATTTCACTGCATGTTCATGAAGAATAAGACAAAGCAACAGTACTGTTCATCCAATCATCATTTTAATGTTTGCATGAAAACATGGTGACTATGAGAACATCCTGTGTTCCTGGGTTCCTCTTCTTCGGACGTAGAAGTACACCTCTGGGTGTAAAATCCTCATCGGAAGCCCATCGACAATGTTTCAAAACTAGATGCATAACACAGATAAAATGTAACACAAAGTAAGAGCTACACATAACTTATTGAAAGGGTTATACATAATTTACGATACTTTATTACAAATACGCAAAGATTTGAGAAGCAAATAGTCTATCCTTACCGGTGTTTTGACTGCGCCGACGCCATTACAACTGTGTTTACAAGCATGCGCGTTCACGAGACAGCCAAGCTGTGGGGGAGGAGCTAAGGAGGCGGAGTTGCAGGTCAGCCAGAGTGCAAGGGGGAGGAGGGAGAACGGTCTCTGTTCAAAATTTTTCTAAGTTTCAGGGCTTTGCAGAAATCGCAGATAGTACCTTTAATGACACCAAAAAATTCTTTGTTTGACATTGTTTTTTTTTCTAATTTAAATTTATTAAAAACAAACAAACCAAAAACAAATGTATGAATCTGTACAAAATCAACTAAAACATCTTTATTTTACAGAGTTCTGTGGAGTTCCACTTCGATCATGTGTTGTGACTAGGATCGTTAACACTTTTCCAGCAGCATGCCTACACTGGCTTCATGTGGCCCAATGTTGAATGATTACTGGTATCTGGAATGTCCCTTTGGAACTGCTGTGTAAATATCTGGATGCTGAGTGGAGGTGGCACGTGAACTTCTCCAGGCTGGTCCTCTGATTCACCTGTGCAGAGAGCAATTACCTCCTTCCTAACAGCTTCCACATAACCTGTCAAAGGAAAACAACAAACAAACATTATTTTTCAAAATACCTTTTGTTCTTTGTTCTTAAACAAACTTGTACTCTGACATATCTTGAATTTTACCTTGTTTGTGTGGTTTGAGAATTCTAAGAAAACAAAAATAAAAATTATACATTTCAGAATCACGATTTTAGATTTTATTTTTCTATTTTTTTTACTTTTTAGCAAGTTTTAATTGCGATTTGAACAACTGGGAGATAAGTTAGGGAGGCCAGACTGAGATGGTTTGGACATTTCCAGAGGAGGGACAGTGGGTATATTGGTAGAAGGATGTTAGAAATGCAGCTGCTAGGAAAAAGACAGAGGGAGGTCAAAGAGGAGATATATGGATGCAGTTAGAGAGGACATTAACTTTATTTGTATAGCACCTTCCTACAATGCCTTGCATTGACCAAGGTGCTTAACGGGACAGAAAATATAAAACCGGTACAATAAATCAGTGAAAATAAAAATAAAAGCAACAGCAATAAAAGGAGGCAATGGGAATAAAAATGCAATGGGAATAAAAATGCAACATACTAAAATACCAAAAGTAATAAGTTACACACTGAAAGCTTTTTTGAACAAGTGGTTCTTCAGTCTGGTTTTAAACAGAGTCAGATCAGAGGTGGCACGCAGCTCAAGGAGGAGACTGTTCCAGGCTTTTGGGCCGGCAACAAAAAAAGGACAGGTCTCCCCATTGTTTGTACCTCGAGCGAGGCACCTCCAGCAGGTGTTGACTGGCAGATCGTAAAGCTCTGCCGGGCTGATGGACTTTCAAAAGTTCAGAGATGTAGAGAGGTGCAAGTCCATTCAGAGCTTTAAAAACAAACAGCAACTTGAATTGTATCCTGAACTGAACTGGGAGCCAGTGTAAAGAGGACAGGACAGGAGTGATGTGTTCATATTTTCGTGTGTTGGTCAAAAAGCGTGCAGCGTGCAGCAGAGTTCTGTACAAGCTGTAAACGGGAGATGGAAGATTGTTTAATTCCAACATACAAAGCATTACAGTAATCAAGTCTGGAGGTAATAAATACATGAAGGTAGTTTGAGTGAGGACAGAGGATGCAGAGGACTGAGTGAGGAGGATGACTCGCTGTGGCGACACCTGAAAAGGGAAAAGCCGAAAGAAGAATTGGCCTCAGATATGAGGGCAGGGCATTCCACAGCCGAGGGGCAGCACAGGAGAAAGCCCGGTCTCCCATTGTGCGAGACCGAGACCTGGGAGCGAGAAGAAATGAGTGTTGGAAGAGCGGAGAGTGTGGGAAGGACAGTGAGGGGTGAGAAGTTATTTTAAATAAGATGGTGCATTACTGTACAAACACTGGAAGGTGAGCAGATACATTTTGTAAGTGATCTGGGCAGAAACAGGAAGCAAGTGTAGTGAACGCAGTACAGGAGTGATGTGTTCATACTTACACACTCTCATCAGGACCCTGGCAGCACTGTTTTGGACATACTGTAGTTTTTGTATGTTCATGCCAGGAATACAGAAGAGAAGTGCATTGCAGTAATCCAGTCTGGAGGAGACAAAGTGTGGAGACATTACACACTATAAACATTAAGAAAAGTTCAAAAATATGTAACATACAAATAAATGTAAGGTTGTTTTTTTTAGGTTGGTGAAATTGTGAGTGATGATATTGTAAAAACTTACTTATATCATATTATTTATTTAGCTATTTTCCAAAAAATAATTTTATTTATTATGCAAAAGTGGGAATTTTAGTATTTTAGTGTAGAGCAACCAAAGTATTTTGACATTATTGTTGACAGAATGAAATTTGTACTGGTAATTAGACTAATTAGGTAAAATGTTTAGATTCCCATCTCAGCTAAAATGCCACACGAGAGTTCATAATAGAGAGAAACCATTTGCTTGTGTTGTTTGTGGTAAAATGTTTTTTTTTTTTCATTCAACCTTTATTTATACAGGCTAGCCTTGTTGAGCCACAGGGACTCATTTACAAGAGGGACCTGTCTCACTCACACCCAGGGTCAATTTAGAGTTACCAATCAGCCTAACATGCATGTTTTTGGTCTGTGGGAGGAAACCGGAGTACCCGGAGAAAACCCACGCATGCACAGAGAGAACATGCAAACTCCACCCAGAGTTCTCGCTGAGAGGCAGCAGCTCTACCAGTTGTGCCACTGTGCTGCCCTAGATTCCCATCTCAGCTAAAATGCCACACTAGAGCTCATACTGGAGAGAAACCATTTACTTGTGTTGATTGTGTTGATGCTATGATTGTACAGCCACACTTCCAGGCTGTCATATTGTTAAGTTTGCAGATGATACAGCGGTGGTGGGATGCATCACAAACAATGATGAGTCCAGCTACAGACAGGAGGTGAAACACCTGGAGAGCTGGTGCAAAGAGAATAATCTTCACATGAATGTGAAGAAGACAAAGGAGATGATTGTGGACTTCAGAAGGAACAAACACACCCATGCCCCATTGATAATAGGCGGGTCTGCAGTGGAAGTGGTCTCCAGCTACAAATACTTGGGTGTACACATGAATGATAACCTCAGCTGGAGCAACAACACCACCAGCCTGATCAAGAAAGGTCATCAGAGACTCTACTTCCTCAGACGGCTGAGACGAGCTGGTCTGAGCAGCCCAGTTCTCACCTCCTTCTACAGGTGTGCAGTGGAGAGCATCCTGTGCTCCAGCATCAACGTGTGGCATGGAGGCTGCACAGTTGAAGAGAGGAAAGCTCTGCAGAGAGTGGTGAAGGCTGCACAGAAGTCTGTTGGAGTCAGTCTCCCCACCATCACAGACATTTACACCTCTAGATGCAGGAAAAGAGCCACCTGTATCATGAAAGACCTCACTCATCCAGCACACTCACTCTTTGCCCCACTCCCCTCAGGACGGAGGTTGAGGAGCATCAAGTGTAGAACCACTAGACTGAGGAACAGCTTCTACCCTGAGGCTGTTAGACTCATGAATAAATAAAAATAAAATTAAAATAAACACTGCAAAATATCACATCATGCTGATGCTGATCTGTTTTCTTGTTGCTGTGTTCATCTGTGTTCATCTGTGACCATCTGCTCATACAAACTCATGTTCGTGCTGCTGTTTATTCCCACTATATTAGGCTTAGTGTATTACTAGTTGATGTTTTTCTTAGTTAGTTCTCGATGTTATTACTGTTTTTCTCTTTCATTTGTTGTTGGATGTAACTGGGACCTCGTGTACATAATCTCGTTTTCATCTCATGTACCACATGCGGTGCAAATGACAATAAAGACTCTCTGACTCTGACTCTGACTCTGATTGTGGTAAAATGTTTAGATTTCCATCTCAACTAAAATGCCACACTAGAGTTCATACTGGAGATAGGGCTGGGCCATATCATATCGTTCCCGGTATTACCGGTAAAAAAAGCTTGCCCAGGCAAAATAGTTATATCATGATATGCTAATTTCATGATGTAATACATCAGGGCGCCCCTCCCACTTACTAACCGAGCGCTTCAAGCGACCAAACTGAACTGCGCACCCCCACTCCACCAGTCTGCGTGCAATACTAGCTAGCTAAAATGCTAAAAACTAACAACTCGCATCTCGGCTTTTCTCCCCCTGCTCTTACTGCAGGTACAGACAGCTCAAATGTCTCCCCCTCCCCCCGTCCTGCTCTGAGCCGCGTGTGTGGGCTGTGTCTCTCCTTCGCTCTAAACTGTCGGTACAAACGCGCAGCTCAACTGTCTCTCGAGGCAGAAGATCAGAGACGGATCAGTTAAAAAAATGCATCAGAAAAATGAATCATTCCTGCATGAATAGATGAAGCTGAAACACCACAAGCTTCAGGGTCAACTGATCACCTTGTTACAACTTGTGGAAGTTATACTTCATTTAAAGACAATGTAAATTTTGTTGTAGGTTTCATTTATGCTCAACAGATTTTAAGATTCATTTTATTTAGTTGTTTTAGGAAAATACACCTGCACTTTAGTTTTTGTGGTGGATTTTGTTGATCTATATTTTGTGCAACTTTTTCAATCTAAATAACAGATCATTTTATTTTTTTATTTTTATACTTGGAGACTGAATACTTTACTAAATAAAGTAATTTCAGTAAATGTACCCCTTGTTTTTTTTTAAATTTTGTATAATACTGCAAAGCAACATGTTAAGTTTATTTTGTCAAATAACTAAATTTGATTTGTTTGTTTTTTAAAAAAATTAAATTTTTGTTCATCACGAAATGTATTGTTGTCACGATAATGCTCTGAAAAAAATCACAATATAATTTTTGTGCCATATCGCCCACCCCTAACTGGAGAGAAACCATTTGATTGTGGTAAAATGTTTAGATTTCCATCCCAACTAAAATGCCACACTAGAGTTCAAACTGGAGAGAAACCATTTGCTTGTGTTGATTGTGGTAAAATGTTTAGATTTCCATCTTAACTAAAATGCCAAACTAGAGTTCATACAGAAGAGAAACCTTTTACTTGTGTTGATTGTGGTATAATGTTTAGATTTCCATCTCAACTAAAATGCCACACTAGAGTTCATACAGGAGAGAAACCATTTACTTGTGCTGATTGTGGTAAATTGTTTAGATTTCCATCTCAACTAAAACTCCATATGAGAGTTCAAACTGGAGAGAAACAATTTGCTTGTGTTGATTGTGGTAAAATGTTTAGATTTCCATCTCAACTAAAATGCCACACGAGAGTTCAAACTGGAGAGAAACCATTTGCTTGTGTTGACTGTGGTAAAATGTTTAGATTTCCATCTCAACTAAAATGCCAAACTAGAGTTCATACAGAAGAGAAACCATTTACTTGTGTTGATTGTGGTAAAATGTTTAGATTTCCATCTCAACTAAAATGCCACACGAGAGTTCATACTAGAGAGAAACCATTTGCTTGTGTTGATTGTGGTAAAATGTTTAGATTTCCATCTCAACTAAAATGCCACACTAGAGTTCATACAGAAGAGAAACCATTTACTTGTGTTGATTGTGGTAAATTGTTTAGATTTCCATCTCAACTAAAACTCCACATGAGAGCAGTGTTGTTTTTGTTGACGTAACGTTAACGAAAATTTTTCGTCAATGCCCCCTTTTTTCATGACAATAATGAGACTGTAACTAAATAAACTTTGCTCTTTAATGACTAAAACATGACAAAATGTGTGTGAGTTTTCGTTGACAAGACGAGACTGAACGAAAATGTTAGTCGGTGGTCCGTCAATAATTTATATTTCTGCCCATAATTATATTCTGTGTCGGAAAGTCAGCTGTTTGGTCACGCCCACCACCACCGCGGTGCTGCTGCGCCACGCGCCGCACGCTCATTGTGACTTCCTTTTCAACCTGGACCATGGCAGAAGCTGCACGTTGCACGAAGGGGCTCGGTGGACTTATTTTGTATTTAATCCAACTGAAAGACGAACCGAGTGTATTGTGGCCAAGGGAGATAGAGGTAAATGTGGTTTAAAACTTGGTGGAAAAAACACCACGAATCTGAAGCGACAACTGAAGGCTCATCACCCTGATATTTTTTCAAAGGTAAGTTGGTTACATACATCTACTACTATTTTTGTAATATTCATACAATGTTACTTGACAAATCAAATGGGTCGGGTTGTGACACAATTCACAACTCCAGTTTCGAGTAAACTTAATGTTTTTTTTATTTTTATTTTTTTATATATAAATCCTGTCCTTGTTTGCGCACGTGGATGCTAAATTTGTGCTATTAGCTTGTTTGTGCTAATCTAACGTCGGATACTGTTAGGTGTAAAACATGCAGGGATGTGTTGTTGTGGTGTAAACATGAGGGATGTGTATGGCTGATGATGATAGGTTGTGTTTGAGAATATCAAACCTGTTGCTGTGCTGTTACTCCAAGTGTCTGTCTGGGTGGGTCTGCATCCTTTAAAGATGCACTATGTAACTTTGTAGTGCAATCTGTATGTAACTTTTCTATTACTATTATTTGCACTTATCTCATCTTTTTCCAGCCTAATGCAGCAAATTGTACTCTCTCTTCTTTTTTTAACATATTTTTATTGATTTTCAATTATTTACAACACAAGAAAAACCCTGTGCTGTCTACATATACACACACATACAAAAACAGAACTAAAACAAAATACTCCACATAAACAAGAATTAAGGTCTCAGACTCTTCCTCCAGTCGATATCACCTTACATCCATCAAAATAAACGAGGAACAGCAATAACAAAAATAAAAAACAGCACGAGCAAATAAAGCTATACAACATATTTAAATACTAAAATCCTAGGAACCAAGCAGGAAAGACTCAAGAGGACCCCATAATGTCAGGAATGCATCTGATTTGTGATTAAGATCATGGGTCAGCTTTTCTAAAGGAAGGATGACAGATATCTGCGTGAGCCACATGTTTACTGTGGGGGGGATGTGGTGAAGCCCATTGTGTACTCTCTCTTCTAATTACTAAGACATATAAGCTTCTTTCTGCTATTTTAGATAATATATATTATAATATTCAGCTGTTTTTAGCTAATTCTTGAACAAATGGCATTCACACAGTTAATCTTAAGATTCTGCTCTCAGTTTACTTCAAGCCCATTTCTTCCAGAAGAGAAGAGACATCACTTACAGGATTTCAGAGCAAATTAGCATCTCTTGGGGGAGGGATGTTTGTATGTGAGCACAAACAAAGAGAGTCGGGTCGGGCCCCAAGGTTTTTTTTCTTGTATCAACATTATGCTGGTGAAGATTCTCAGTCGTCCAGGACATGATAAATCAAAAAAGGCGTTCAATACAAGATCAACTGGACTTTATTTGTAACAGAAGACGTTTCGCTCTTCATCCGATGAGCTTTCTCAATTCAATGGAGACTGTGAGAGGGAGATGTTGATACAACAAATGTTGTATCAACATTGTTCACACTCACAGAATAGCATTTACATGGGGGGGGGGCACAAAATGGGATTAAAATTCCTCAAACTGTAATTTGAAAGTTTCTGGTAAAAAAAAGATTTCTCCTTCTTCTGTTCTGGCCTGGGAGTGCAAAACAAATGACCGTACTCAAATTAATTTGTAAAGACTAATATGTTTTTTTTAAAAGACTAAAACTAGACTTAAATTTTTTAAGTTTTTGTCGATTAAAACTTAACTAAAACCATTAAATATAGAAATGACTAAAACAGACTAAAACTAAGAAGTATTTTAGTCTAAAAGACTATGACTAAAACTAAAATCAAAATGGCTGTCAAAGACAACACTGCATGAGAGTTCATACTGGAGAGAAGCCATTTGCTTGTGTTGATTGTGGTAAAATGTTTAGATTTCCATCTCAACTTAAATGCCAAACTAGAGTTCATACAGAAGAGAAACCATTTACTTGTGTTGATTGTGGTAAAATGTTTAGATTTCATCTCAACTAAAATGCCACACTAGAGTTCATACAAGAGAGAAACCATTTACTTGTGCTGATTGTGGGAAATTGTTTAGATTTCCAGCTCAACTAAAACTCCACATGAGAGTTCATACTGGAGAGAAACCATTTGCTTGTGTTGATCGTGGTAAAATGTTTAGATTCCCATCTCAACTAAAATGCCACACTAGAGTTCATACTGGAGAGAAACCATTTACTTGTGTTAATTGTGGTAAAATGTTTAGATTTCCATCTCAACTAAAATGCCACACGAGAGTTCATACTAGAGAGAAACCATTTGCTTGTGTTGATTGTGGTAAAATGTTTAGATTTCCATCTCAACTAAAATGACACACGAGAGTTCATATGGGAGAGAAACCATTTACTTGTGCTGATTGTGGTAAAATGTTTAGATTTCCATCCCAGCTAAAATCCCACAGGAGAGTTCATACAGGAGAGAAACAATTTGCTTGTGATAAATGTAGGAAAGCCTTTAGCCATCTGTCCAGTCTCAAACTTCATATGATGCACCACACTGGTGAGAAACCATTCCAGTGTGGGGTGTGTGAGAAAAGATTTGGCATACAGGAAAATCTGTATCAACATGTTATTTCATAAAGATGAAAAACCCTTTGCTTTCAGCTGCTGCGATAAACGCTTCAGATCACACAGGGATCTTGTTGCTCACGCGACCAGCCACTCCGGAGGGAAACCCTTCTGCTGCAGTGACTGCAGCGCAACATTTTCTAGTTGTCAAAGTCTAAACTGGCATGTCTTGCTCCACACAGGACAGAGTCTATTTGCCTGTGACAAGTGCGATAAGAGATTCCTCCAAACATCCCATCTTAAGAAACACATGTTAATTCACCTGAAAGATAAGATTATCACTGAATCTTGATGTTTTCCTTGTGAAGACTGTGGAAAGAAGTTCATCCAGAAGTCACATCTTACAGTACACATGACCGTGGACACAAGAGAGAAAGCATTCAGCTGCCATGTTTGGGGTGTGGGCTTTACACAACAAGATACTTGGAGAAGACACGAGATGAAATTCCACAACAAGTACAACCCGCTCACTTCCAGGTTTATTTAAAGGTTAATGTTAGGAAAGATGCTGGTGAAGATTCTCAGTCATCCAGGACATGATAAAATAAAATAAAAAGCATTCAATACAGAAACAACTGGACTTTATTTGTAACAGAAGACGTTTTGCTTCGCTTTCTTAATTCAAAGAGCAGAGTGTGCCTCCTTCAAATCTTACGCCACAGGAAAGGAAAGCTATAACATCACTCAACCAGGACCAAAACATCACCATTTTACAAGCTGACAAAGGAAGATGCACAGTAGTCCTTAACACTTTTGATTACCAGGAAAAAATAACTACACCACTGAGTGACAGGAACACCTATGAGCCCCTGAAGGGGGACCCAACTAACACCTTTAAAAAGAAAATCACAGATTATCTGCAAAAACTTAAAAAGGAGAAAACAATCAATCATTGTATTATAGATTGTACCCGGGGGAAGCCACTCCCTGTCTTTATGGACTTCCAAAAATACACCAAGAAGATATTCCTCTCAGACCCATCGTCAGCAGCATGAACTCAGTGACATACAATGTTGCCAAACATCTGGCAGGTATTTTAGCTCCTCTTGTTGGAAACACACCTCATCACATAAAGAACTCCATTGACTTTGCCAACAAAGTTCAACATTTGAAGCTAACCACGGGAGAAACTCTTGTATCGTAGGATGTGACTTCTCTTTTCACGTGCATAGCCATTTTTGAAGCAGTAGAAACTGTCAAAAAACAACTTCCACAAGACAAGGATTTGGACAAAAGGACCAACTTCACCCCAGACCATATCTGCACCCTGCTGGATCTCTGCCTCTCCACCACTTATTTCAAGTTCAATGGCAGTTTTTACAGACAGAAGCACGGCTGTGCCATGGGATCTCCAGTGTCACCCATTGTTGCCAACCTCTACATGGAGGAAGTGGAACAGAGAGCCCTAAACTCCTATGAGGGAACAACTCCAAGCCATTGGTTCCGATATGTGGATGATACCTGGGTCTAAATCCAAGCCAGGGAGGTGGAAGCATTCACCAGACACATCAACTCGGTCGACAACAACATCAAGTTCACCAGAGAGGATGCAAACGATAACAAGCTGCCTTTTTTGGACTGTTTGTTTCACATGGAGGGAGAGGACAGCCTCAACATTGAAGTTTACAGAAAACCAACCCACACAGACCAGTATCTTCTGTTTGACTCTCACCATCCACTGGAACACAAACTTTCTGTCATCAGAACTTTACAGCATCGGGCTGAACACATCCCCACGAAGACAGAAGGGAAAGAAAGGGAACAGAAACACATAAAAAAATCTCTCCAAACATGTGGATATCCTAACTGGGCCTTTGTCAAGTCAGCAAGGAAATCTACAAAATACAAAAATGAACAGAAAAGGGAGAAAAGACGAAAAAAACATTGTCATCCCTTATGTGGCTGGAGTATCAGAGAATTTCAGAAGGATTTTCAACAAACACAACATCCCAGTGCATTTCAAACCAAGCAGAGCTCTCAGACAGAGTCTGGTCCACCCTAAGGACAAAACACCTACACACAAACAGAGTGGTGTAGTTTATGCGGTCCAGTGCAGCGAGGACTTTCCGGACCTCTACATTGGGGAAACTAAACAGCCTCTTCACAGACGATTGTCCCAACACAGGAGAGCAACCTCCTCTGGACAAAACTCAGCTGTTCACCTCCACCTCACGGACAAGAGACACTCATTTGAGGACCAGAATGTGCACATTTTGGACGGTGAACATGGGGGGTTTGAGAGGGGTGTGAAGGAAGCTGTTTATATTAAGAGGGAGAAGCCTTCTCTTAACAGAGGAGGAGGTCTCAGATTCCAACTTTCAAAAACATATAATGTAGCTTTAGGACTGATTCCCAGACGGTTCACACCTGATGGGAACAGAGGAGCCTTGTCTGTGAATTAGACTAGCTAAGACCTTAAGAAACCCTTACTGTTAAGGTGTGATTTGTCAATCTACATAGGTATGTGTGTATCTTATCTCAGCCTTTAAACCCTGAACCACACTGCTCTTTGAATTGAGAAAGCTCCTCGGATGAGAAGCGAAACGTCTTTTGTTACAAATAAAGTCCAGTTGTTTCTGTATTGAACACCTTTTTTTGGTTAGGAAATATGGCACCTCCACTGGCATGCACTGGAGGCTTTATGCTTATTTTTATTTATATTTATTGATTGAGAGGGGATGCTTTGTTGTGTTGCCATAGCAATTGACACAGGGAAAGAGTGAAAAAATTGACGCTGAAAATCCTAAAGATTTCATGTGAAGCCACTAATCTTGCTGCGTGAAGGGGCCCTCTCCATTAGCATTAATGCACTCTATATACTATTTCATATTTCTATCCTTGAATTATCCTTTAACTCTATGACCACTCATGTTCCTTAAGGGAAAAATGGACTTGTTTAACTGCTTAAAAATAGTTTCATTTATTTATTTTCCTAAAAAATATGCATTCTTTTGGAGCTATTTCAGCCTGTAATACAAATATAAAGCAGAGACCAAAAATGTGTTAGGAATTTTTTTTGTCTCCAAACCCTATGCATAAATTTTCACCACTTTTTTTGTCTGTCCAACAGATCTCACTTGTAAACGAGTCTTCGAGGCTCAATGTGACTTATCTGTTTAAATAAAGGTTGAATGAAATTAAATGACTATTTTACTGTTTAAAGGGTCTTGTGTTTGTAAAAAAAATTCCCAAAGTTATTTTTTCGGACAAATTTTTAAATTCCAGTTTAGAATGAAGAACTCCAGACCAGCGGACCTTCAGAATTGGTAGCTGAAAATGAGGCCTTGTTTTTGCTCAAACTTAATAGGATCTTCTGATCTTCGAACAT
>JBBPBX010040994.1:18290-29085 GCA_038048925.1 Garcialebias charrua
TTTCCTGCAGGAACAGGAAGTTCATACAGAACATCCTAACTTTAATTTCTTCTTCATTCATCCCCCAAAAAATAGAACAAACCAAAGCTCAGTTGTACTTCCTTTGTTCCTTTTCTTTTTTATTCTCCAGTATTCAGTGTCACCAGCCTCAACAACACATCTGTGTTTGAAGGTGCACAAGGGAATCATTTATTTTTGTTCTCGTGGTCACTCAGCTTTGGAGAAATGTACAGGAAAGGGCTTTGGCTGAGGATAAAACCACTCATAAAAGGCTACTGTGTTGGTGTTGACGGACACATCTAACCGTTGTGCCACCAGCAGTCCAACAGTCAAACAATGTTTTGTTTTGTTTTTGTCTCCAGTCGAAATGCCCCGTACTTTCCATGTGATTTTCCTGTGCCTCCACTGACCAAGTGTCCTGAATGAGCACAGAAGCTAAAAGCTTTTAAACTTTTGATCATCAGGCCAATAAATTCATGTTTGTTGTTAGATTGTTGGATAAAAATATGCCAGTGGCTCGTCAAATATATAGTTTATCAGCTCTTCTTAATTTGGGAATATTTGTATCAGTAACATGGTTCAGAGGACCCATTAACAGGAAATGGTCACACTTAAGAGGAAAAAAAGACAGAACACCTCAATTTAAAATGCTGGATTTGGATATTGGATTTGGTACCTGGATTATTGAGCATGAACTTTGTTGCCTTGAACCACTTTGGCTGTGGCTGCCTGCCTGGGAGGAGTCGACGAGGGACAAGACGGCCCCCAGAAACCATCTTGGCTCCAGCAAACTGGTTGGTCCACTTAAGGTGTTTACTGCTTGGTGAGGCAACAGTTTGCTGGAACTCCCCTGACTGATGATGCCATCTGGATGGAGGGCGAAACATTTCTATAAAAAAGGAACTTTAAAGATGACCTGACTGAGAATTATTGGATTTCGGATCTGGATTATTGAGCATGAACTTTCTTGTCAATTTAAAGTGGTTTCATTTATGTAGTTTAAAATAAAGGAACATATCTGCCCTTTGCATGATGTTCATTCAACCTTTATTTACAAAGGTTAGTCTCATTGATCCACGAGCACTCATTACAAGAGCGACCATTTACATGTGGTCCTGTTGACATCATTGTGCAGTGATCTTCAGCTCTCATTGGAGCAGTTTGCAGCCAGTGAAGCAGCTGGGATGAGAATCAGTACCTCCAGCTCTGAGGCCATAGTCCTCAGTCAGAAAAGGGTGGGATGCTTTCTTCAGGTTGAGGGCAAGAGTCTGCCTCAAGTAGATGAGTTCAAGTTGCTGTCCCTAAACTGTGGAAGGAGCTGCCTTTGCATGTCAGACATGCTAACTCACTTCCTGTTTTTAAATCTTCTCTGAATACACATTTTTTTCTCTTCGCTTTTAACTCGGCTTGAAATGTTGGTTTTACTGTTTTTGAGTTGTGTGTTTTTGTTGTTTTTACTGTTTGCTGTTTTATGATTTGCTAGTTCATTACTTTTAGGGGATCTGTTGATTTTGTAGTTTTTATGCTTGTATGTGTGTCAGTGTACAGCACTTTGGCCGACGGTGTTGTTTGAAAGTGCTTTGTAAATAAAGTTGTATTGTATCAAGTATCTTGGGGTTTTGTTCATGAGTGAGGGAAGAATGGAGCGTGAGATTGGTACAACGTCTGCAGTATTGTGGACTCTGTACCGGTCCGCTGTGGTGAAGAAGGAGCTGAGCTGTAAGGCAAAGCTCACTGTTTACTGGTCAGTCTATGTTCTTACCCTCACCTATGGTCACAAACTCTGGGTAGTGGCCAAAATAACAATATATTGGATACAGGTAGTTGAAATGAGTTTCATCTGCAGGATAGCTAGACTCTCCCTTAGAGATAGGATGAGAAATGAATTTATCCAGAAGAGACTCGGAGTAGAACTGCTGCTCCTCCACATCGAGAGGATCCAGTTGAGGTGGTTCAGGCATCCGGTAAGGATGCTCCCTGGACGCCTCCCTAGGGAGGTGCTTCAGGCATGTCAGACCAGGAGGAGACCCCGGGGAAGACACAGGACACGCTGGAGAGAGTATGTCTCTCAGTTGACCTGGGAACACCTTGGAATCCTCCCAGAAGAGCTGGAAGAGGTGGCTGTGGAAAGAGATGACTCGACCTCACTGCTCAAGCTGCTGCCCTCATGACCTGACTTTGGAACAAGCGGGTGGATTGATGGATGGATAATGAAAAAAGTTTATATGTTCTGATTTTAGACATCTCCTTAATCTACTTCCACATTTTATTTCCTCAAATTCTGTGACATTTAGTAACTTTACTTGGCTCAAGGGAAACTGAAAGTTATGCACCACAACTCATGTTCCCTGAAGGAAGGGAACGAGGTGCAACAAATGACTATGGGAATTGCGCCGCCGCGCGGTTCACCTGAAGTAATACATTCACGCCTTGAAAAGGCAGGTGGGCATCAGCGTCATCGAAGAGGCCCCACCCTCTTTGCATAAAAGAGGCTGACGCCCCACCTTCATCCTCCAAGTGCACTTCACCGAGCTTGGGCATTGAAAGGGCAAACATATGTTGCACCTCGTTCCCTTCCTTCAGGGAACATGAGTTATGGTGCATAACTTTCAGTTCCCTTATCAGTCAGGTTCACTCAGTGCAACATATGACTATGGGAACGTATTTCATTCACGCCCTGAAAATGCTCTGGAAATGCATGCTTGTGAGAACTTATGCCTTTATACTGCAGGCATTTTAGCTGTACTCTACTCTGTGGTTGAGAGGACAGCCTGAGTGACATCACATGCTGTGACATCCAAACTGTAGTGTTTTGCAAACGTGTTTGAAGATGCCCAGTTGGCAGTAGCATATATGTCTGCCACTGGCACACCCTTGAAAAGGGCCTTTGAGGCTGACAGGCCTCGAGTGGAATGAGCATGTACCCCAGAGGGCACCTGCTGACCTTTGCTGCTGTTTTCTCTTTTTATGGCCTCAGTCACCCAGTGTGAGAGGCGCTGTTTTGACAGGGCTCTGCCAGCAGCTGGATTAGCAAAACACACAAACAGCTGGTTTGTTTTTCTCTAACTGACAGTTCTTTCAATGTAAGCACTCAGGGCCCTAACTGGGCAGAGTGCATTCAGCCTCCTCTGTCCCTCGGTTAGTACAGGGGAAGGAGGAAACGTTGACAGTTCAAAGTTCAGACTTCTGGGATTTAAAGTTGGAACCTTTGGAACATATGCAGGGTTTGGACGCAGGCTGAACTTTGACCCGTCAGGGGCAAACCTGGTACACATTGGGTGCACAGATAAAGCATGGAGGTCACCCACACGTTTAGCTGAGTGTAGTGATACAACCACCTTGGAAACACTTCTCTGATCGCTCTCAGTAATGAACTATTTGGGAGTTATTCCTGAAGGGACAGTAATAATTTTATTACATTTATTTGAATCAAAACACATTGTTACGACCGGTAAAGGCCAAAACATACAAAGTGGACACTGACACAGAAAAAGAATTAAAACAATTTTTATTAAACTAAAACTAAGAGCCTCCAGGCTGGCAGGGTCCTCCCAGGCTTCTCACCAGGACTGGAGCGTCCTCTCCTGGATCAGCGTCCAAAGGAAAAGAAAATTAATAAAAAGTACAAATAAGTGTTGGACTGGTGGGCGAGGCCAAAAACAATAAAACGCCACCCAGGTTGATCCAATCCTGTACAGGACCGTCGTACCCCCCCAGGCGACGATCTACCTTACCAAAGAAGTCCCTCTAAATAAACAAAACACGAGAACTGGACTACCTGCACCCACACAGTCAAAAGTACAAACAAATGAGAAAGAGAAAAAGGTAACAGTCCCTCACTGTTGATCCCAGTTGTCCTCCTGAACAACTGCACAGACACTGCCCTCAGTGTCTCCAAAATTAACTCAAACAGGCCCCTGTGGCACAGGCCCACACCTCTTAAGTTAAACCAAAGTGGCAGCCAGCACTTAAGGTGCCTTAACCCACACAGAACTCTGCTTTAAGCAGCCAGAGTCACTTTAAGAGCTTAACCAGCTCACCTTCCACTCCCCCTGGAGCAGACTCACAAACAAGCGGAGAGGGTGGAGCTCTCCTCAATGTTTGTACATCCTACAGCTTCCCAGCTGTTAAACATCTAGTGTTTCCTACACCAGTCTCAAACAAGCTTAAAACTTGTTTCACACAACCCTAGTAAATACTAAGGCTGTCACAAGAGCACCCTTTGCTCTACATGTGCTGTTTAGGCAGCACCAGTCATTTAAGACATTTACTGTAAGTCATATAAGAGCCTAAGCTCAATGCATTCTACACGAGTGCTCAACTCACAGTGATCAAAAGTGGGTGGAGAACACTTCTGAACACACACACATGCAGCATAAAACTGCTTTGAGCAAAACTTGGTTTTTACCTGCAACAGGATTCCAAGTATTTCCAACAAGCCCCCTTGCTTGCGTCCACCAACCTCAATTGGCAATCTCAACAACTCCCTTGCTCCAAGCAAAGGCTCCACAGTGTTTAGGTCTCAGCTCAGACTATTTAAAAGGCTGAGAGCAAACAGGTGTTTGACCTGAGCTAATCAAGCCTGATTAGGCTGAGTGAAAAAAATGCAGCTCAGCAGGCTGCTGGATTCAGCAGACTTGCAGCCAACCTAAACTCAAAAATGATGTTTAAAAACTCTGAACCCCCTCAGGTACATAACACCCCCACCGAAAGTTATTTTGTATGGGAGTGATGTGTATGTTAGGGGAAAACATCACACATCCACCCATACAAAAAAAACAGAGGGTTAAAATGTAGCGGCCACATTACCTAAATGGACTAAAAACATCATTTAAAAAACTAGTCCATAAAACCGCTAACATTTTCTACAGTCACACTCAAAAAGTTTTAAAACCAAACAAGCAGCGCTTGTCTAAGTTTACCCTGAAAAGCTTTTTATTAGTCATCGACCCCAAACAAAAACTAACACCATAGTTGGTGCCAGCGTGTGACTGAATACTGGTCTTGACAGTCAGGGGGGATCTGTCCTCATTCTCTGCACCGGACAGCATCCCTGTGTCAGTTTCAACAGCTCTGCTCTCAGCCACACTGTAAGCACAGAGACAGTTAGACACAGAATCATGTGCATTGTGCTCAATGTAGGGTTGCAGCACCTCACATTTCACAGACAGCAAAAATGCATTTTCTGCTGCACTTTTAGTAATCGATTGCACATTGTCCTTCAACACTCCCTCATTGTTCTCTGCAAGAGAAAACAAAGGAACAGGTGGAATTGTTTTGTGTGACTTCACCTTCTTTGATAATTTCAGGTCCTCTCCTGACTGAACTAGATGTTCAGTTCCAAACAGCAGATGAAGACTTTTCCCCATGTCGATATAGTCTTTATTCTTCAGTTCCATCAACTGTTGTCTGGACAACAGAAGTTTTGCTTCATCTACTTCATTTGCAAACATTTCTGTTTTTACAGGAACTTGTTTCTCTTCAAGACTCGTCATAAATGTGTCACTTAAGTACACATCATCATCTCCATCATTGTTTTTAGCAGGAGCTACAGAAGAATGCAAAGAAACAGGAGGAACTGTTTCTTTTGGGTCCTCAGTCAGGTTCAATGGGACTTCCTCTGCTTCAGAACTGAATAAAAAACATTCACACAGATTAATGTCAAGTTCATTCAGCTCAAAGTTATTAAAATCCCCATCTGACTGAACTTGTTCAGGTTCAGTTTCATGTAATAAGAAAAAACTGTCACCCAAATTGATGTCATCCTCAATGTTCTCCTCCTGAAGACAATGTTCCTGTGGCGCCATCTCCTGTTGAAGTGTGAGAGGCTCACCTTCTTGAGTGCAAGGCTCTGGTGTCGCCTTTAGATGACACACTGTAGAACATGAATGTTGCTTTTCCAGTTGCTTTTTCAGTTCAGCTTTGAGCCTCAACACTCTCAACTCCTTCTGCAACTTCAGTATGTTTTGTTCACGAGCAACTTGAAGTCTTTGTCGTTCAATTTCCTCTTGTTCCCACAGACGCTTCTTTTCCTCCAAAGCAGCTTGACGTCTTTGTTGTTTAATTTGCAGTTCAAGCTCTTGTTTTTCTTTTAAAGCAACTTGCTCCTGCTCAAGAGCAGCTCGCTCCTCTTCAAGCTTCTTTCTCTCCATGGCAATCAAACGTTCTCTTTCCTCCTCCTTTTCTCTCAAACGCATTTGCTCATTCATCTCAGGAAAAATCCTAAGCTGACCCAATTCACAAAGCAGTTCACATCCCAACCATTCATCATCAGCATATTTTCTGACATCAATGTTAAAATGGTTTGCTACCCTTAGCTTTTGTTCTATTGTGCAGTCTACAAAGACTTGCACTGTGGGATGTTCAAGAAATCTTTTTAAATTGAAAGCCATGTTGTTGAGCAAAAACAAAAAAACTGTTTCTTTGTTTTTAAACAGCTTACTCAAACAGTTCACCACCAAATGTCCTGCACACAGATGACAGTAAACCAAAACACAAATGCCCTACTGCTCTTGAATGTATCACAGGCAGCAGCATACACACACAGCTGATAGTACTCTGCAATCAGCACCAAAGAGAAGCTTCAGCCAGCTTCCAACTGCTGAAGTTAAGTCCTTCACAAATTTGGTGACTAATTTTTTTTTATTTTTAAGTTCACACTTTTGACAAACCCCCAAATAAAGGTGAACAGAAAAACTGTTCAACCTAGCAAACACCATTAAGTACGTCAGCTGTACACCGCACAGAACACACAAAAACACAGCTCAAGGCTATTTGTGAAACTGCCTGTCACAAACACTGTGTTTTAACTAATCAACGAGCCCCCATTAAATATTTAAGCACCCAAGCTCAAACAATGTCTGTTCAAAGACAGACCACCACCAACATGCACAGTAGGTGCACAGAACAAACAAGCAGCTTACCACTACACAAACTAGCTCATGCAAATCCAACACAACTCCTAAACTAGTTTGTTCATTCACATCCCAGACAAATCCTAAACTAACCAAAACAGCTCGTTCATTCAGATCCCGGACGAGCCCCCAATTTATATGTTACGACCGGTAAAGGCCAAAACATACAAAGTGGACACTGACACAGAAAAAGAATTAAAACGATTTTTATTAAACTAAAACTAAGAGCCTCCAGGCTGGCAGGGTCCTCCCAGGCTTCTCACCAGGACTGGAGCGTCCTCTCCTGGATCAGCGTCCAAAGGAAAAGAAAATTAATAAAAAGTACAAATAAGTGTTGGACTGGTGGGCGAGGCCAAAAACAATAAAACGCCACCCAGGTTGATCCAATCCTGTACAGGACCGTCGTACCCCCCCAGGCGACGATCTACCTTACCAAAGAAGTCCCTCTAAATAAACAAAACACGAGAACTGGACTACCTGCACCCACACAGTCAAAAGTACAAACAAATGAGAAAGAGAAAAAGGTAACAGTCCCTCACTGTTGATCCCAGTTGTCCTCCTGAACAACTGCACAGACACTGCCCTCAGTGTCTCCAAAATTAACTCAAACAGGCCCCTGTGGCACAGGCCCACACCTCTTAAGTTAAACCAAAGTGGCAGCCAGCACTTAAGGTGCCTTAACCCACACAGAACTCTGCTTTAAGCAGCCAGAGTCACTTTAAGAGCTTAACCAGCTCACCTTCCACTCCCCCTGGAGCAGACTCACAAACAAGCGGAGAGGGTGGAGCTCTCCTCAATGTTTGTACATCCTACAGCTTCCCAGCTGTTAAACATCTAGTGTTTCCTACACCAGTCTCAAACAAGCTTAAAACTTGTTTCACACAACCCTAGTAAATACTAAGGCTGTCACAAGAGCACCCTTTGCTCTACATGTGCTGTTTAGGCAGCACCAGTCATTTAAGACATTTACTGTAAGTCATATAAGAGCCTAAGCTCAATGCATTCTACACGAGTGCTCAACTCACAGTGATCAAAAGTGGGTGGAGAACACTTCTGAACACACACACATGCAGCATAAAACTGCTTTGAGCAAAACTTGGTTTTTACCTGCAACAGGATTCCAAGTATTTCCAACAAGCCCCCTTGCTTGCGTCCACCAACCTCAATTGGCAATCTCAACAACTCCCTTGCTCCAAGCAAAGGCTCCACAGTGTTTAGGTCTCAGCTCAGACTATTTAAAAGGCTGAGAGCAAACAGGTGTTTGACCTGAGCTAATCAAGCCTGATTAGGCTGAGTGAAAAAAATGCAGCTCAGCAGGCTGCTGGATTCAGCAGACTTGCAGCCAACCTAAACTCAAAAATGATGTTTAAAAACTCTGAACCCCCTCAGGTACATAACACACATATTATTTCAGAAGAGACTTCCTTTTAATGTGTTAATTCAGAATTAATTCTGAGAATAACTTGTCATTGTTTGATCATGTTTTATGCTATTTCAAAATGTTGATGACTTCTTCATATGATGAATCAAACAGTGAAAGTGAATTAATATGTCAGACTGAACTCCTCAGTTTTGTTAGAAGTTAGAATACAGTTTTAATCAGTTGTTTTATGAAGCTGGCTCCAGTCTAATCTGTTTCTCTCTTCATTCTGAACAACTTCTTCTCTGTTCTAAAAAAAACAGTCCTCTCCTATCCGAGTGACCTTCATGTACTCTAAACTCCCTCCCACTGGTTCATTTGAACCAATCGGAGAAGAACAAGTCACTGATCTCAGATCCTTTCTTAAAAGTTCTAAGTTTTGCTGGAACAGACAGAGTCGGTAGAGGAACTCAAGCCATGAGGTTCCCCAAAAGAGCTGAATGAACACCAGTCACATGCTAAGGACACGTCATTCAGTTAAAGATTTATAACATGCCTGTTATAAATCCATTTCAAGCTGTAAAAAGCTTCACTTTAGTGAGATTCCTTCAAAGGAAGCTCTTATCTTGAAAAGCCAAACCAGGAACTGCCGTTACTTCGGTTCGAGTCAAGGCAGACGTCTGGAGACGCTGAGAACGGTAAACGAACTGGCCAGTTGGACCAACTGGGGACTGACCGTCTTCACGAGGTAACAAAGTCGTCAAATGCTTTGCCAAGTGTACCAACGTGTAGCCGAGATCGGCCAGAGAGCTGCCATGTTTCTGGTAGGGATGGGGCAGATCTGATCCAGTATCGGTATTGGTATCCGATACCAGCATTATTTAAGTATCGGGTATCGGATCAAACCTGCCGATACTTTTCCAATCCAGCTTCAAAGAGCACTTGTGTTCAATCACAATCTGTGACTGCCCTTTTTAACATTGTGTGAGATAAACCCAATGAAGACACTCTTAAGCCTTACAATAAGGGGGTTCCCTATTGTAAGGCTTAACACTAGGAATACCAAACACATGTACTTGTACATATTTTACATATAGCTCCCATGGGAGACTGTAAAATGACAGATTGAGGAATTTGCATTCCATTAGGTTGTTGTGTGACCCCCTGGGGCTGAAGTCTTTTGTGTGCTCAAAACATCCCCCCAGTAGCCAAAACAAAACACCTCCCCATATTCCAACAACAACATTCCTTCTGCAGGTTCAAAGTGCAGCTTTTTACAACACAGACCAAACTTTTGGAGATGTTGATGACTCTTTGCAAATGTCAACGCTAGAAACTTCAGTTTATTTTATAGATATACGTTTTATACTTTTTATACTACTATGCAAAAACTCAAGACAGTATTACACTTTTATTATTTCATTTTATGCTTATGTTCATTGGGTGTTTGGTGTTTTAGGGGTGTTTGGTGTTTCAGTGTTGGTGTAAATTTTCATACTTTTATACTATTATGAAAAAACTCAGGACAGTGTTACACTTTTTTACTATTTTACTATTTTATGCTTATGTTTATTAAATGTTTTAGTGTTTAGTGTTTAGATGGTTACTGTTGCACCGAGGGACTGAGAGAAACGCAATTTCGGTCCTGTGTATGTCCTGTACATACAGGTAGTCCCCGATTTACGAGCGAGATCCGTTACAACGAGGCGCTCGTAAACTGGAAATCTCGTAATTTGGAACGGCCGCCACGCTTCTCGTAAGTCCGGAATTTCGCTCGTAAATTGGAACGGTTTTGCTAGCGCGACTACGAACACTCGTTTTTCATCGAAAAACTGCTTATGAGTGCATAAAAATGATCGGAAACGTGTGTCCACATGTTTAGCTAACGAACTGTGGTGAAAAAACACAGGAAAACTCAGTATTTTTTGCGTTTTTTCCAATAATTCGCCAGCTCGTAAGTCCGGAACCTCGTAGATCAGAGCGCTCGTAAATCGAGGACTACCTGTATTGTATTTCTGACAATAAAGTTGACTTTGACTTTGACTTTGACTGCCTCTAAGCGAGCAGGTCCCCGGTTCAAATCCTGGTCCGGGGGCCTTTCTGGGTGGAGTTTGCATGTTCTCTCCGTGCATGCGTGGGTTTTCTCCGGGTGCTCCGGTTTCCTCCCACAGTCCAAAAACATGCATGTTAGGCTGATTGTTAACTCTAAATTGACCCTAGGTGCGAGTGAGACAGGTCCCTCTTGTAAATGAGTCCCCGTGGCTCAACGAGTCCAGCCTGTATAAATAAAGGTTGAATGAATGAATGAACAAACTGATATGGAGAGAACACAAATTCTGTAAGAATAAAAATACTAAATCTATTACAGTACTGTACAAAGTCAGAGACCCATTGAATGATAAAGCTCTGTATTTGTTGTAGAACACAATCATTTTTCCACACTCAAAAGTATGAATGTTTACATGAAAACTGGAGTGAAAAATCTTTATTCAATTTTATTTCACTCAGCATGTAGCTTGCA
>JBBPBX010040995.1:5497-18293 GCA_038048925.1 Garcialebias charrua
ACTCACTATCATGTTGTGAAACAAATACACTCACAATCATGTTGTGAAACACACACTCACAATCATGTTGTGAAACAAATACACTCACAATCATGTTGTGAAACAAATACACTCACAATCATGTTGTGAAACAAATACACTCACAATCATGTTGTGAAACACATACACTCACAATCATGTTGTGAAACAAATACACTCACAATCATGTTGTGAAACACATACACTCACAATCATGTTGTGAAACACATACACTCACAATCATGTTGTGAAACAAATACACTCACAATCATGTTGTGAAACAAATACACTCACAATCATGTTGTGAAACAAATACACTCACAATCATGTTGTGAAACACATACACTCACAATCATGTTGTGAAACAAATACACTCACAATCATGTTGTGAAACACATACACTCACAATCATGTTGTGAAACACATACACTCACAATCATGTTGTGAAACAAATACACTCACAATCATGTTGTGAAACACATACACTCACAATCATGTTGTGAAACAAATACACTCACAATCATGTTGTGAAACACATACACTCACAATCATGTTGTGAAACAAATACACTCACAATCATGTTGTGAAACACATACACTCACAATCATGTTGTGAAACAAATACACTCACAATCATGTTGTGAAACAAATACACTCACAATCATGTTGTGAAACACATACACTCACAATCATGTTGTGAAACAAATACACTCACAATCATGTTGTGAAACACATACACTCACAATCATGTTGTGAAACAAATACACTCACAATCATGTTGTGAAACACATACACTCACAATCATGTTGTGAAACAAATACACTCACAATCATGTTGTGAAACACATACACTCACAATCATGTTGTGAAACACATACACTCACAATCATGTTGTGAAACAAATACACTCACAATCATGTTGTGAAACAAATACACTCACAATCATGTTGTGAAACAAATACACTCACAATCATGTTGTGAAACACATACACTCACAATCATGTTGTGAAACACATACACTCACAATCATGTTGTGAAACACATACACTCACAATCATGTTGTGAAACACATACACTCACAATCATGTTGTGAAACACATACACTCACAATCATGTTGTGAAACACATACACTCACAATCATGTTGTGAAACACATACACTCACAATCATGTTGTGAAACACATACACTCACAATCATGTTGTGAAACACATACACTCACAATCATGTTGTGAAACACATACACTCACAATCATGTTGTGAAACAAATACACTCACAATCATGTTGTGAAACAAATACACTCACAATCATGTTGTGAAACAAATACACTCACAATCATGTTGTGAAACAAATACACTCACAATCATGTTGTGAAACACATACACTCACAATCATGTTGTGAAACACATACACTCACAATCATGTTGTGAAACAAATACACTCACAATCATGTTGTGAAACAAATACACTCACAATCATGTTGTGAAACAAATACACTCACAATCATGTTGTGAAACACATACACTCACAATCATGTTGTGAAAACACTCACAATCATGTTGTGAAACAAATACACTCACAATCATGTTGTGAAACACTCACAATCATGTTGTGAAACACATACACTCACAATCATGTTGTGAAACACATACACTCACAATCATGTTGTGAAACACTCACAATCATGTTGTGAAACACATACACTCACAATCATGTTGTGAAACACATACACTCACAATCATGTTGTGAAACACATACACTCACAATCATGTTGTGAAACACATACACTCACAATCATGTTGTGAAACAAATACACTCACAATCATGTTGTGAAACAAATACACTCACAATCATGTTGTGAAACAAATACACTCACAATCATGTTGTGAAACACATACACTCACAATCATGTTGTGAAACAAATACACTCACAATCATGTTGTGAAACAAATACACTCACAATCATGTTGTGAAACAAATACACTCACAATCATGTTGTGAAACAAATACACTCACAATCATGTTGTGAAACACATACACTCACAATCATGTTGTGAAACAAATACACTCACAATCATGTTGTGAAACAAATACACTCACAATCATGTTGTGAAACAAATACACTCACAATCATGTTGTGAAACAAATACACTCACAATCATGTTGTGAAACAAATACACTCACAATCATGTTGTGAAACACATACACTCACAATCATGTTGTGAAACACATACACTCACAATCATGTTGTGAAACACATACACTCACAATCATGTTGTGAAACACATACACTCACAATCATGTTGTGAAACACATACACTCACAATCATGTTGTGAAACAAATACACTCACAATCATGTTGTGAAACAAATACACTCACAATCATGTTGTGAAACAAATACACTCACAATCATGTTGTGAAACAAATACACTCACAATCATGTTGTGAAACAAATACACTCACAATCATGTTGTGAAACAAATACACTCACAATCATGTTGTGAAACAAATACACTCACAATCATGTTGTGAAACAAATACACTCACAATCATGTTGTGAAACACATACACTCACAATCATGTTGTGAAACAAATACACTCACAATCATGTTGTGAAACAAATACACTCACAATCATGTTGTGAAACACATACACTCACAATCATGTTGTGAAACAAATACACGGGGCCGTGTTTTCATCCAGAAATCTTGCGGTCAGGTAAATTCTGCTGCTTTATTTCCCCGGAGAGGAGCGGCAAATTGTGTTTCTGATGTGGGGAGCACCAATGGGGAGGTTGTGATTCAGGCGGAAAGGACTGCCAATCGGAGGTGAGGACAGAGAAATAGACATTTCTCTCTCTCTTGTCCCTCCACCCCCCACCCCACAGCTGAGGTTGTGTATAAATCACACAGCCCAGCTTTGTGTCTCCACTTCCTTTAGCTCTCCATTAAAAATGATAAACTGTACCTCTTGTACCCACTGGCTTGCTTCAGGGTCCCAGTTTGCACCGTCCTTGTGAAGATGCAAGATTCTTTCCCCTCCCATTGTTGGAGATGAATAAGAGTAATTAACCGTGTGTGTATGTGTGTGCGTGTGTTTGTGTGTGACGGCTACACAAAGACAGCAGCATCTAAAACAAGCCTGATCCATCTACTCTAGCTGTAACACACCTTTCGTATTATTTTGATAAATAAGAGTATATCTGCTTAGTAATAGCAAGTGCTGGTTTAATACTCAACAGACCACCAAGAGGCCCTATTTCCTGGGTCGTCTCTCCTGCAATCTAAATGAGGACAAATGGGCTTTACAAATCAGCAACATGCACAAGATTGCTCTATTCTTCTTGTCCAAACACACTCGGAGCAGTGGCACCAAATGAAAGCAGCGCAGATCCCCGAAGACCACCAGGAGAAAGTTAGTGAGGCATTGATGTCATGAGCGTTTCAAGCCCAGGAGCACACCGCACACCCTGGAAACCCCACACGATAACCAGCATCACAACACGCCATCCAAGAAAAAGCTGGCACTTGCACATTCAGGGTGGGGGCATGTGCCGATTTCGTTTTTCTTTCTTTCTTTTTTTTTGTTTGTTTGCGAAGGACAAAAACACGTAGCAACATAAAAGGTGGTGAAACGTCACCAAACCCAGCTGGAGCATGGCGGGCAGAGGGAGCGGGGGGGCTGCAGGGTTCACGGTGAGCCCAGAAAAGGCTGGTGTGTTCAATATGTCTGCTGTGGCGTCAGGCAGTCAAAACAAATGAAGTCGAGGCCGCAGCGGAGACAGGCAGCTCAATGTGGACGTACTGGGCAGGAGGACTGGGACAATGTGGACGTACTGGGCAGGAGGACTGGGACAATGTGGACGTACTGGGCAGGAGGACTGGGACAATGTGGACGTACTGGGCAGGAGGACTGGGACAGGAGGTCACAGCTTCATAACCATTACCTTGCTTCTCATACTACTTCCACCTGCCTCTCTGTGTGAGGGAGGAAGAAACTGCCCACCGCCTTGAAGCCATCCTCCAGCACACTAATGTGTCCCTGAAGTTTTGTTAAAGCTGGTTATTTACTCCTGCAGAGCCACTGCTCCGGCCTTGGGGCTGCAGAATGGAAAACACGACGCCACTATGAAAAATCTGGCTACTGTCAACTCTCAGGGGGGCATTCCTGCTAAAACACCCACACCACTGATTTTCTCTCTCTCCTATACAATACCATACCATACCATACCATTTTATTTATAAAGCACTTTAAACAGGAACAAGTCCACACCAAAGTGCTGGACAAACAAACACGCAACAGGCAACACAGACAATGAAGTACAACACGAAAAACATAAAAACATTGCAGATCATAAATCAAACATAAATCAATAAATACAATACTACAAAATAATACAATTATAGATTTTAAAGTGTCTGTGACATCATCTTTTAACTTTGCATATAGTGACACAACATAAATATCTTGTATCATTCAACTATGTTCGTTTTTTGCAAACAAAATGATACATTAATGAAAATTACTTTCAAAGTGAGTTTAAAATTAAAAACCGTGTTTCTTCACGGGACATCCGACTACACGCGAATGCAACATCTGTGACGTAGGAGGGAGAACGTCTTCAGAACGCCCCTTTTACATGTCCATGGCGGACAATAAATAAAACTACGAATTTATCAATCTAAGTGAAGATTTGAGCGATTTGTCTTCAGTTTGGGAAGCAGAAAGTTAGATGAACAAGAAACAGCAGGTTCTAATTTAGGTCTGCACCCGTATTTATTTGAGTCTTACCTTTTCAGGAAGCGAGGGAGCTCAGGGGGGTGGGCAGCTTTATTTATTCCATACTTGACTAAGTATTTCATCTTTTGGGAAAGTGAAAAGGCTCACGCACTGATGATATTAGAACACCCAAATGTGACGCAAAGTAACGGCATTTTTCAAGTTATACAAAAAAATAGGTGATCTGGCAGAGAATAAATATGCGTTATCATTGCAGCCGCGAACTGAACTTCTCCTTCCTACGTCACAGATGTTGCATTCGCGTGTAATTGGATTTCCCGTGAATAAACACGGCGCAAAGTTTAAAATCACTTTTAAATCAAAATTAAATTGAGTTATCATTTTGTTTGTACAAACAAACGTAGTTGAATGATACAACATATATATGTTGAGCAATTTTATGCATAGTTCAAACATCATGTCAGTGGACCTTTAAATATTTTTAATCTTACCATTCATAGGGTTTATGGATGAATTACCATCCTGAAGTTCAAACTAAATAAGTGGATCTGTTGAAAACTACTTGTACATCACAGCCTGAAACAACACTTCTGTCACCGAGTGCCTCACTGAAACTCCTAAAAGAAGCCATCTTACACATATAAGGTGTGTGTGTTGGGGGGAGGGGACTCCGGAAGGGGGAAAAGAAACAATAAAATAACAATAAAAGCAACTAACAAACATTTCTCATCAGAAACAGTCAGTAGCTGTAGTTTGGCTGCAAGAACCACTTTCAAGACCCTTGTCTATTCTTCCATTTTCACTGCGAGTATTTACTGAACTCAGCATGGCATAGAAGACATGCTTTGTATTTTCCAACTCAACAAACTTAATTGGCCTAATCTACGCTGTACATTTAAACTCCGTGGTAGGAGCATAAAGAAACACACCAGGCTTTAACGTGCCAAAACTTTTCTAATCATTGAAACGAGTCGTCATCGAAGGATTGCCTATTGCTTTGCATGATAACGTTTTAAACAAAAATCTCATGCAAACTGGTGTGTGTAAAGACTCTCAGCTACTACCACTACAAACTGTAGCTCAGTGTTGGGAGTCAATCTGTCAGAGTTAATCAACCTTAGCCAAATCAAAAAAAAAAATAAAGGCAGGTGAATTTTACAGGTCTCTGGTTAAAGTTTGGTCTGCCATTTTGTAGTTTTCTGTCATTCAGCCTCCACTGTACTGTACTGTAATCAGACGGACTACATTTCCCTCAAATCAGTGTGCTGTACTGTTGGGCGCTGTTTTCTGCCTAGTAGTGTTTTTGCAAAGTGAAGTCATGACTGCTGAACCGGTCTTTCAAAAGTAACATTTCATTCATGTCACATGGAAAAGTTTTTTAAAGAAAATTCATCTTTACAAACGTAAGAGTCAAAAAAACGTGTAAATCATTTCAGGACATGTTTCTTTAAGAAACAGAGCGTTGTACTATGTGACCCGGGCACTGATTGGCTGTGACAGTACAAGACGTGTTTACCTGTGCTCTTTTTCAACTGGACATTACCGTAAATTCCGGAATAAAGGTTGTGATTTTTTGCCTAATTTGCATGCTCTGCGACCTATAGAGAGGTGAGACCTGTTTATGGATTTTTTCCCAAATTTTTAGACCAATTTTTGGCTCAGATATGACCGTTTTTCATTTTGGCAAAAAATGGTGCAGTACCACCTTCGGCCGCTAGGGTACACCGACCGTCCCCACCTCATGTGTCCAAAGGCAGGCTCCTCTGGTCGGACTGACTCTGTCGCTGCCCGGCCTCCTGCTCTGGAGGTAACTGCTATTAGCTGTGTTGTTAGCTGTGTTTGTTAGCAAGACAGATTTTTATCAAACTTACAGAAAGTAATCACTGTACGGACATTTACAAGTGACTAGCTTTATGAGATGTTTGAGATAAAAAAAATAATCTTTAGCATCGTTGTTAGCAGTTAGCTACCGTAAACGGATACTATTTAGATAAATAGCTCATAAACCACTTGGCGGATTTTCTTTCAGCTTACAGAATGTAATTATTTGGGTTTCATTTACAAACTGTTGACCTGTATGAGACATTTGAGATAAAATTCGATGTTTTATGGGCATCAACGTGTCGCGTTAGCATCGTTTTATTTCCGTGTATAATTTAGCAAATAGCTCATAAAACACTCAGCAGATTTTCTTTCAGCTTACAGAATGTAATTATTTGGGTTTCATTTACAAACTGTGACCTGTATGAGACATTTGAGATCAAATTCGATTTATTTATAATTTATTTTCGCAGCGCACGCGACCGTTTGGAAGACGTCAAAGCGAAACAATTCAAATCCAGCAGATTTGACCATTTCGTGAATTTATTAAGGAACGGTTAAGCTCAAGAACCCTTGTGCTATAAGGTCAGCTATAATTTTTAGCAACCAAGTAATTGTTTTTACCGTGTTAATCTTCTTAAAGCCTTGCTGTGCGCTCCTGTGGCAGACATTTGGGCAGCACGGTGGCGCAACTGGTAGAGCTGCTGCCTCTCAGCGAGAAGGTCCAAGGTTCAAATCCCGGTCCGGGGGCCTTTCTGGGTGGAGTTTGCATGTTCTCTCCGTGCATGCGTGGGTTTTCTCCGGGTACTCCGGTTTCCTCCCACAGTCCAAAAACATGCATGTTAGGCTGATTGGTAACTCTAAATTGACCCTGGGTGTGAGTGAGACAGGTCCCTCTTGTAAATGAGTCCCCGTGGCTCAACGAGGCTAGCCTGTATAAATAAAGGTTGAATGAATGAATGAATGAATTTGCAACAGAGCTAAACACTCTGTGCACATTTCCGGGTTGTCTCAGCGGTGACGCGTCACGTCAGCGTTACGTCGGCGGTGACGTAGGTGCAATCTATATTAAGGTGTGACCCATTTATGGATTTTTTCCAATTTTTTTGGCAATAATTGGACAAAGCGATCTATACAACGGTGCGACCTTTATTCCAGAAAATACGGTAATCATGTTGTGTTTTCTAAAAATTCTGTGAGTTTAAACATTTCTAGCGGTGAACCGAAAAGCTAAAAATGCTTTTTAACAGAAATGCTTAGTAACAGTCACCGTCAGCTCTGTTTAACCCGGCTGCTGACTGGCTGTTACAGTAGCAGACGGTCGCTAACATACGTAGCAGGGGGGGGTATTTATCTCCAATCTTTTTCACTGGACAGCTCCCAAACGTTCTGGGTGTTCAAACACCAGTGGAAGATGCTGGCGATTAAAGAGAAAGTGGAACTTCTGGACAGACTTTAAGATGACTGTCCCTACGCGGATGTTGCCGGCCGCCTACTTGTTAAGATGGATGCTGAACTGGTCGTGTGTGGATTAATGATTGCAGGAAAAAAATCCCATCACTTTAGATACCAACACCATCTGGACAAAGGTGAAACAACTTTATGATCGTCTTGGAGCTGCAGTAGACATGATGAGGCAAATGACCGGGAGTGGACGAACCTGAAGTTGGGCCTTCGACCACCTGCTTCAACCACCGAACCACTGCATTTAGTGCCATCAAGGGGTGCTTCGACAAATTTTAAAACGATTTGGATTAAAAGTGTTTCTCTGCACGGAGAGGCTGAGGAGTTTGTTAACACGACGTTCAAAGATCTGGTAACCGAGGGGGTCTACAGGTCTGAACAAGGTTTTAACATGGACGAAACAGGCCTGTTCTGGAAAAGGTGCCATCTTGCACTTTCATTATGAAGGACAAAGCCAGAGCTCCTGGTTTCACCTCATCGTCCTCACCTTCATCGTCATCAATGGACGGCTAATTCTTCATCTCCATTTCATCTTCATCTTCTCTGGTTAAAATTAATATTTTTAAAAGGTTTAAGAGTTTAGAAAATTGTTAGGAGCAGTGCAAGAGTGTGGGAAGGGTTTAAAATGCCAATATATACCTGTATGTAAATACGAAAATAAACTACATTTACTACTACTTCATGTATACATAATTTCATTCCATCTCATGTACCACATGACATGGTAATGACAATAAAGTTTACTGAACTTGAACTACTGTATCCCTACTTCACGGTTTTTCGCTTATCACGGGGGACAGGGTACAGAACCCCCACGATAAACGAAGGACTACTGTGTTGCAATATTGCATGAGATTGTGCACATTATCTTTTCGGGTTTGACCAAAGTGCCTACAACGCCATCATTTCACAGAAAACGAGCCTCAGTTTGTGCAGAAGGTGATGTGCGTTCCTTCAATCACTGCTAGTTAGAACTGTACCACGGTGGTGGACGTATAAGATGAAATGAAAAGAAATATACATCCATCATCTTTATACATTTCTTCCTTTTCAGGTCACAGGGGTCACTGGTGTCCATATGCAGCAATCACTGTGTGAGAGGCGGGGGACACCCTGGACAGGTCTTCAGTCCATCACAGGGACACACAGAGACAAACAACCATTCACTCTCTCTCACTCACACCTAGAGACAATTTAGAGTTACCAATCAGTCTAACATGCATGTTTTGGGCATGAGGGAGGAAACCCGTGCATGCATGGAGAGAACGTGTAAACTCCACCCAGAAAGCTTCCCGGCTGGGGTTTGATTTGGCGACCCGCTCGCTGAGAGGCAGCAGCTCTACCAGCTGCGCCACCGTGCTGCCTAAGAAACGATACATTTCTGAGAATGGTACTTTGCTTGAAGCAGTTTTCAACAGCTCCCAAACAAGCACAGCTAAATGATTGGCTAGGTATGGAAATCTAGTTGAAGGAAGGTCAAACTGATTAAGCTGACATTAATGACAGGCCCAGTCTTCCTGTGAGGATCCTCACCGAGGCTGTCTCTAAACCCATTTGTCATTCTGCTTCCAACGCCAAAGCAGCTGCTTTGAAGTCTCGAGCACTAATGCTACAGCGCGAGGAGGTTAAACAGCTTAATGCTAAAGTCTGTTCCACTCCTCTCGCTCTCCAATGTGCCCTGCTTCGTGCACTCATCTTGCAGCGCCTGGATTTCACATCTCAATTTGCCCCAGATAGCCCTGTAAAGGCTCTCCTCTTCCCTTGTTCGCTTTGTTGTCGCAGTCAAAAGAAGCGAAGATGTGGAAGTGATGACAGGCACGGCCCTGCACCTCGAATCCCCAAGATGTTTAGACTGAGGGTCGGCGGCGCTTCGAACACCTGATCTACCGGAGATCTGAGAGAGCGACACCAGACAAGTTTTTAAAAAAGACATAATGAGCTGGTATAGCGCTCCCCTCCCCCCTCACCGTGGAGGTCGGCTTTGAATCCTTGCATAATCTTTTCCCAGCTTTATAAATGAAACGATCCAGTCATTATAATAAATAAAACAAGATGTGAGGCACTCTGAAGGCCCGTCCTCTCCGGCAAAATGAGATTACACTGATGCATGTGACATTAACAATATCAGCAAACAAATACATGAAGGCATGAATGAAAGGGAGACAGAGAGCGATTTTCACAGCCAATTTAAGATTGCAGGCTCGGTGTGTGTCCGTGTGTGTGTCCGTGTGTGTGTGTGTCCGTGTGTGTGTGCGGAGGCGCTACTGGCAAACGGCACACGGCGCTGGCAGCAGAGGCAGCCAGGCTCGCAGGCTGAAAAGCAATTTCACTGTTTGGCAATACTGTTGTCTGTGTGTGTGGATTAGAGCTGACACCAGAGCAACTGAGTCATGCTCAATGTAGCACAATCACCAGCTTTTGTTCCTGATCTAAAACCTCACACCGCCTCAAAGAGACGCCGCAAACTGGGCAGAGAAGACCGCAACAAACAGGGGGGGGGCGTTATTTCACCATTTGATTGTGACATTGCTATTAAAAAAAAGGCTGGATCAAAGTCAATTGTGGTAAACGGCATTGAGTCCATGATTGAAGGATGCAATTTTATGTTTGATGAGGTAGAAAAACTCTAAAACAGAAGAGACCAAAGCACATTTCTTCTTGATTTGACCCAGCCTTTTAATAGCCTGGCTGCCCAAACTCTTCATGCACCTCCAACATCCTCTCCTCACGTGCATCAAACTCTCATGCACCTCCAACATCCTCTCCTCACGTGCATCAAACTCTTCATGCACCTCCAACATCCTCTCCTCACGTGCATCAAACTCTTCATGCACCTCCAACATCCTCTCCTCACGTGCATCAAACTCTTCATGCACCTCCAACATCCTCTCCTCACGTGCATCAAACTCTTCATGCACCTCCAACATCCTCTCCTCACGTGCATCAAACTCTTCATGCACCTCCAACATCCTCTCCTCACGTGCATCAAACTCTTCATGCACCTCCAACATCCTCTCCTCACGTGCATCCTTGGCCCAGAGTCGTCTCCAGGCCTGGCAGGACAGACCCTGACCCGTCCTCTTCACGCTCACCCACAGAAATGCCATCTGGCTGGTGTGAATGATTACCACAGCAGCGGCCGGGCGACCCGCAGCCTGCAGGAACCAAGGTCACTCACTTTCCCTGCCCTCTTTTCATCCCTCACTTCCCCTGCCCTCTTTTCATCCGCCTGCAGGTGAATTATTCATCCTGTGCAGGTGGGGGCACGAATCTCCTGCACAAACACTAAAAAACTGCACACTCAGGCTGCTGCTATAATAACTTGTAATGAGAGCGTAAAGGCTCCAGAGTGAAAGAAACGGCTCACAGATGTGAGCAGATAAAAGCAAGCGCACGGCTCAGTGCGGGGCTGGAAGGTGAAACAGCTGGAAGGTGAAACAGCTGCAGTGACAACTGGCTCAAACTACGACTGAATGACAAACGACTCATTTAAATGATTTTTGACACGTGTGGCAGGAGGTGTCACGTTCAAACAGAAGCCTGGAGGAAACTTCTCACCAGCGACTTGTTTCACCGCGCGCTGCCGACAGTCTAGACTGCTTTTATTCAGGTAGTTTAAAGTCCAGACTGCTTTTATTCAGGTAATTTAAAATCCAGACTGCTTTTATTCAGGTAGTTTCAAGTCCAGACTGCTTTTATTCAGGTAATTTAAAATCCAGACTGCTTTTATTCAGGTAGTTTCAAGTCCAGACTGCTTTTATTCAGGTAGTTTAAAATCCAGACTGCTTTTATTCAGGTAATTTAAAATCCAGACTGCTTTTATTCAGGTAATTTAAAATCCAGACTGCTTTTATTCAGGTAGTTTCAAGTCCAGACTGCTTTTATTCAGGTAGTTTAAAATCCAGACTGCTTTTATTCAGGTAGTTTAAAGTCCAGACTGCTTTTATTCAGGTAGTTTCAAGTCCAGACTGCTTTTATTCAGGTAGTTTAAAATCCAGACTGCTTTTATTCAGGTAGTTTAAAGTCCAGACTGCTTTTATTCAGGTAATTTAAAATCCAGACTGCTTTTATTCAGGTAGTTTAAAGTCCAGACTGCTTTTATTCAGGTAGTTTAAAGTCCAGACTGCTTTTATTCAGGTAGTTTAAAGTCCAGACTGCTTTTATTCAGGTAGTTTCAAGTCCAAACTGCTTTTATTCAGGTAGTTTAAAGTCCAGACTGCTTTTATTCAGGTCGTTTAAAATCTAAAAGTTATGCACCATGACTCATGTTCCCTGAAGGAAGGGAACGAGGTGAAACATATGCTATGGGAATTGCGCCCCCGCGCGATTACCTGAAGGAATACATTCACGCCTTTACGGCAGGGGCGTCAGCGTCGCGCCAGAGGCCCCGCCCTCTGGGTACTTAAGCCGCTGACGCCCATCCATCAATCTCCAAGATGCACTTCACCGAGCTTTCAGCATTGAAAAGGGCCAAGTATGTTGCACCTCGTTCCCTTCCTTCAGGGAACATGAGTTATGGTGCATAACTTTCAGTTCCCTTTCAGTCATGTCTCTCGGTGCAACATATGCTATGGGAACGTAATTCATTCACGCCCTTGAAATGCTCAGTAAAATGCATGCTAGTGTGAACGTCTGCCTCTATTCAGCAGGCATCTCAAGGCTGCTTTCTACTGTGTGTTAGAAAGGACAGCCTGAGTGACATCACACGCAGTAACATCCAAACTGTAATGCTTTGCAAAAGTGTTTAATGAGCTC
>JBBPBX010040996.1:0-20090 GCA_038048925.1 Garcialebias charrua
TGTCTTGTAAACTTTTCCTTTGACCTTTGCTGACACCTTTTTGTCACAAATCACTCCTGAAACTTTTCTCCATCCACTCCATCCTGCCTGGACTCTCTTTTTCACCTCTTTACCACATTCCCCATTTTCCTGGACAGTGGACCCCAAGTACTTGAAGTCCTGCACCTTTGTGACCTCTGCTCCTTGTAGCCTCACTGTTCCACTGGCCTCCCTCTCATTCACACACATGTACTCTGTCTTACTACGGCTGACTTTCATTCCTCTTCTTTCAAGTGCATACCTCCACCTCTCCAAGTTGTCTTCCACCTGTTCCCTATTCTCACCACAGATCACAATGTCATCTGCAAACATCATAGTCCATGGGGATTCCTGCCTGACCTCATCTGTTAGTCGGTCCATCACCAGAACAAACAAGAAGGGGCTCAGAGCCGATCCTTGATGCAATCCCACCGCCACCTTGAAGCTATCTGTCACTCCTACAGCACATCTCACCACTGTCCTGCTGTCCTCATACATGTCCTGTACCAGTCTAACATACTTATCTGCCACTCCAGATTTCCTCATGCAATACCACACCTCTTCTCTTGGCACCCTGTCATATGCTTTTTCTAAATCCACAAACACACAATGGAGTTCTTTCTGACCCTCTCTGTACTTCTCTATCAACATCCTCAAAGCAAAGATGGCATCTGTGGTGCTCTTTCTTGGCATGAAACCATACTGCTGCTCACAGATAGTCACCTCTTGTCTAAGCCTTCCTTCCACAACTCTCTCCCAGATCTTCATTGTGTGGCTCATCAACTTAATTCCCCTGTAGTTGCTACAACTCTGTACATCACCCTTGTTCTTAAAAATGGGAACCAGCACACTTCTTCTCCATTCTTCAGGCATTTTCTCACCCTCAAATATTCCATTAAATATTTGAGTCAAAAACCTCACTGCCATCTCTCCAAGGCATTTCCAAACCTCCACTGGTATGTCATCAGGTCCTACTGCCTTCCCCTTCTTCATTCTTTTCAGAGCTTTCCGGACTTCACCCTCACTAATTTTTCCCACTTCCTGGTCCACAGTTTCTATTACCTCCACTCTTCTTTCTCTTTCATTCTCTTCATTCATTAGCTCCTCAAAGTAATCCTTCCATCTTCCCATCACACTCTCCTCACTTGTTAGAACATTCCCATTCCCATATTTAATAAGCCTAACCTGCTGCACATCCTTTCCAGCCTGATCCCTCTGTCTTGCCAATCGGTACAAGTCCTTCTCGCCCTCTTTAGTGTCCAGTCTCCCATATAACTCATTGTACGCCCTCTGCTTTGCCTTAGCTACTTCCCTCTTTGCTCTATGTCCCATCTCCTTATATTCCTGTCTCCGCTCTTCAGTCCTCTCACAGTCATATTTCTTCTTGGCTAATCTCTTTCTTTGAATGGCGTCCTGCACTTCACTATTCCACCACCAGGTTTCCTTATCTTCCATTCTTTGTCCAGATGACACACCAAGTACCTTCCTACCTGTCTCTCTAATTACTGTTGCTGTAGTAGCCCAGTCACTTGGAAGCTCTTTCTTACCACCCAGAGCCTTTAACAGCTCGTCTCTGAATTTCTCACAACATTCTTCTTTCTTTAGCTTCCACCATTTGGTCTTCTTCTCTGGTTTTACTCTTGTTCTCTTCTTCGCAACAACAGTCATTCTACACACAACCATCCGATGCTGTCTGGCCACGCTCTCCCCTGCTACAACCTTACAGTCTCCAATCTCTCTCAGGTTTCCTCTTCTACACAGAATGTAATCGACCTGTGTACTCCTTCCTCCACTCTTATAGGTCACTCTATGTTCCTCCCTCTTTTGGAAATAGGTATTGACTATAGCCATTTCCATTCTCTTGGCAAAATCCACCACCATCTGTCCTTCCTGGTTTCTTTCCTTGACACCAAACCTACCCATCACTTCCTCATCCCCTCTGTTTCCTTCACCAACATGTCCATTCAGGTCTGCTCCAATCACCACTCTTTCCTCCCTGGGAATACTCTCTATCACTTCATCCAAATCTTTCCAAAATTTATCTTTCTCCTCCCCATCACATCCAACCTGTGGAGCATAACCACTTACTATGTTTAGCATCAGACCTTCTACTTCTACCTTTAGACACATCACCCTATCTGACACTCTCTTCACCTCTACTACATTCTTTGCCAACTCCTCCTTCAGGACCACCCCTACTCCATTTCTCTTTCTATCCACACCATGGTAAAACAGTTTAAACCCTGCTCCAATACTGTGAGCCTTGCTGCCCTTCCACTTGGTCTCTTGGACACATAAAACATCTACCTTTCTTCTCTGCATCATGTCAGCCAGCTCTCTACCTTTGCCTGTCATTGTCCCCACATTTAGAGTTGCAACCCTCAGTCCTACATTCTTCACTTTCCTCCTCTCCCTCTGTCTCCTGACACGTTTTCCTCCTCGGCGTCTTCGACTAACAGTAGTACAATTTCCGCCGGCACCCTGTTTGTCAACAGCACCGGTGGCGGACGTTGTTAACCCGGGCCTCGACCGATCTGGTATGGTTTCACTTTGATGAACTCGCATTATGGTTTTGGCAAGTGTTTTACATCGGATGCCATTCCTGACACAACCCTCACCATTTACCCGGGCTTGGGACCGGCACAAGAGATACAATGGCTTGTGCTCCCTAGTGGCTGGCTGTTTTGTTTTATTATATTGTTTTTTGGTATTGCCTGGTTATAATCTTGTTTTTCTTTGTGCTTTTCTTAGGCTCCTGTCTGACCTCCAAATGCTAATGTTGCTAGCAATGAGGACCCCACAAGGATGTGTACTGAGCCCCCTTCTATTCACCCTGCTAACACACGACTGCACACCATCATACAGCTCCAACCACTTCATCAAGTTTGCGGACGACACAACAGTGGTGGGTCTCATCAGCAACAACGATGAGACGGACTACAGGAACGAGGTGAGCCGCTTGGCCTTGTGGTACGGACACAACAATCTCACTCTCAACGTGGAGAAGACAAAGGAGATTGTCGTGGACTTCAGGAAGAGGGATGCCCAACATGCCCCTCTGACCATCAACAGCACCGCAGTGGAGAGAGTAGACAGCACCAAGTTCCTGGGAGTGCACGTCTCAAAGGACCTGTCCTGGAGCAGGAACACTGCAGCACTGGCCAAGAAGGCTCACCAGCGTCTCTACTTTCTCCACAAGCTGAAAAGGGCTGGAGCTTCAACCCCCATCATGTGCACCTTCTACAGAGGTGCCATAGAAAGTGTCCTGACCAGCTGCATCACTGTGTGGTTTGGTGCATGTACTGCATCCTGCCGCAAGAGCCTCCAGCGCATCATGAGAGCAGCTGAGAAGATCGTCGGCACCTCCTTCCCCTCACTGCAGGACTTACACAGCAAACGCCTCACTCGGAAAGCCCACTGCATGGCAGGTGATCCCACACACCCACTACACAGCTGCTTTAGACTGTTGCCTTCAGGGAGGAGACTGAGGAGTCTCCAGGCTCGAACCAGCAGACTGAGAGACAGCTCTGTTCATCAGGCAGTAAGGATGCTAAACACTCTGCCTGCTCTGCCTCCCCTCCCATTTGAACTGCCTTAACACAAAAAACTTTCTCACACATTACCACACAACACAAAGATTTTAACACTGGTCCCTGTGTCATCAAACGGGTTATTCACTAAACTCTCAGTCATGTGCTCATTCAGTTTGCACTACTTCTCATATTTGCACTGTTTGTATTACATTACTGCCTATAGTCATACTACTGTTTATATTCACTGTTTACATTAATACTGTTTACATTTATTACTACTGTTTACATTTACACTACTTTTATATCTACACTACTGCTGATACATATACAGTATTCTCTGACTAGCCTTATTTAAGGATGCCCAATGTGCCTTATGTGCCTTACTGCATATGCCACTTTGCCTCTATACCAACATCAACTACCTCATACATATACTGTGTACATTAACTCATATGCTGCTTTGCCACTCTTTGCAAATGTCAATGCTAGAACCTTCAGTTTATTTTATAGATACACTTTATATACTTTTTATACTACTATGCAATAACTCAGGACAGTATTACACTTTTATCATTTCATTTTATGCTTATGTCATTAAATGTTTAGTGTTTTAGTGTTGGTGTAACTGTCAGGACAGTGTTACACTTTTACTATTTTATGCTTATGTTTATTAAATGTTTTAGTGTTTTAGTGTTTAAATGGTTACTTTTGCACCGAGGGACTGAGAGAGAAATGCAATTTCAATCCTGTTTATGTCCTGTACATATTGCAGTTCTGACAATAAAAGTTGACTTTGAAACCTCACATCTTCCACAAAGTGCTTCATTCAGTTTGCACTACTTCTCATATTTGCACTAATGTTTGTATTACATTACTGCCTATAGTCATACTACTGTTTATATTCACTGTTTACATTAATACTGTTTACATTTATTACTACTGTTTACATTTACACTACTTTTATATCTACACTACTGCTGATACATATACAGTATTCTCTGACTAGCCTTATTTAAGGATGCCCAATGTGCCTTATGTGCCTTACTGCATATGCCACTTTGCCTCTATACCAACATCAACTACCTCATACATATACTGTGTACATTAACTCATATGCTGCTTTGCCACTCTTTGCAAATGTCAATGCTAGAACCTTCAGTTTATTTTATAGATACACTTTATATACTTTTTATACTACTATGCAATAACTCAGGACAGTATTACACTTTTATCATTTCATTTTATGCTTATGTCATTAAATGTTTAGTGTTTTAGTGTTGGTGTAACTGTCAGGACAGTGTTACACTTTTACTATTTTATGCTTATGTTTATTAAATGTTTTAGTGTTTTAGTGTTTAAATGGTTACTTTTGCACCGAGGGACTGAGAGAGAAATGCAATTTCAATCCTGTTTATGTCCTGTACATATTGCAGTTCTGACAATAAAAGTTGACTTTGAAACCTCACATCTTCCACAAAGTGCTAAGGTGAATCTCTGCCACAGACAGTCCTGCATTTGGAGATTCATCACAGATGAGTGAGGACGTCGCTTTCCTCTGCTGTGACTGACTCTTAAAATGACTGAAAGACACTGAAACTGTCATACAGAAGCAGATCATGGTATTTATGATGCATACCTCTGGTAATTGTAGTTTCTTTTATTATTAAGGTTGTTATGTTATCATTGTTATCAATTTTAACTTTTTAACATTTTTGAATTTGTTTTGCTCATGAATAAACAGTTTTTAAGCAACAACTTATGTGGATATTTTGTGTGTGCTCTATTTAGACCTGTTGTACATATCTGTATTGCGGGTTTGAACCAGATCTGGGCCGCGTTTTGAGATTCGACTTACTCTACTGGGCCGGACCTGGGCCAAATCCGCCTAAAAATGAAATGAGGATGCCGCATCTGGGCCGCATCTGGGCCAAATTTGCCTAAAAACTAAACAAGGATTCCGTATCTGGGCCACATTTGGGCCGAATGCAGTAGTTTTGTAGCACTTCTGGCCCACCTCCGGCCCAGATCCAATCCAGATCCGCAATCCACATCTGGGCCAGTTTTGGCCCGTTGGACAAAAAGACACCGGGCCGGATCCATTTTACAAATGCGGGCCAAATGTTTTCATACATTTGGCCCAGATTCGGCCCACATAACTTTTGCTGTCTGGGGAAGCTGTGAGAACGAGAAGTTTTATACAGGCTTACAAGTCACGCACCAACATATGAAATTGGAAACTGAAAAAAACACCACAATTTGTGGTGTTTTTTCAGTTTCCAATTTCATATGTTGGTGCGTGACTTGTAAGCCTGTATAAAACTTCTCGTTCTCACAGCTTCCATTCAGAATTGAAAAAGACTTCTGGACAGAAGTCGAAACGTTTTCTGCAACAAATAAAGTCCAGTTGATCCTGTATTGAACGCCTTTTTTGCTTTCTGGGTAGAGTTTGCATGTTCTCTCCGTGCATGCGTGGGTTTTCTCCGGGTACTCCGGTTTCCTCCCACAGTCCAAAAAGATGCATGTTAGGCTGATTGGTAACTCTAAATTGTCCCTAGGTATGAGTGAGAGTGTGAATAGTTGTTTGTGTCTATCTATGTGGCCCTGTGATGGACTTGCGACCCGTCCAGGGTGTACCCCGCCCCTCGCACAGTGATTGCTGAATATGGGCACCGGCCACCCCCGTGACCCAAAATGGAAGAAGCGGGTAAAGATAATGGATGGATGGTATGGTAAAAGCAGCCCTCCAGAAGGACACAGTGACTTACCCATGGAGCCAGTGACCCACACACTCCCAACTTCAATAGATGTTGTTCCAGTGGTGAGAAGGAACTTCCACCTTCACATTGCTAAGATCCAAACAAGAACCGGGTATCCCTCCCATCCCCCACCCCACACACACAAATACAGTTGATTGAGAAGTCTACTACAGGTAGGATTTAAGCTGCTCATTTCTTCACTGGTGTCAGTCATGGGTCAATCATCATACTGGATTAACAACGACCGTCACCAGTGCTGTTGACAAAAAAACAAGGTGCCAACAGAAATTGTACTACTGTTAGTCGAAGACCATAAGGAGGGAAACATATCAGGAGACCAAGGGAGAAGAGGAAAGTCAAGAATGTCTGACTGAGGTTTACAACTCTAAATGTGGGGACAATAGCAGGCAAAGAGCTGGCTGACATGATACAGAGAAGAAAGGTAGATGTTTTATGTGTCCAAGAGACCAAGTGGAAGGGCAGCAACACCTGCAGCATTGGAGCAGGGTTCAAACTGTTTTACCATGGTGTGGATAGAAAGAGAAATGGAGTAGGGGTGGTCTTGAAGGAGGAGTTGGCAAATAATGTAGTAGAGGTGAAGAGAGTGTCAGATAGGGTGATGTGTCTGAAGGTAGAAGTAGAAGGTCTAATGCTAAACGTTGTCAGTGGTTATGCTCCACAGGTTGTTTGTGATGTGGAGGAGAAAGATACATTTTGGAAAGATCTGGATGAAGTGATAGAGAGTATTCCCAGAGAGGAACGAGTGGTGATTGGAGCAGACCTGAAAGGACATGTTGGTGAAGGAAACAGAGGGGATGAGGAAGTGATGGGTAGGTTTGGTGTCAAGGAAAGAAACCAGGAAGGACAGATGGTGGTGGATTTTGTCAAGAGAATGGAAATTACAGTAGTCAACACGTAAAAAAGGGAGGAACACAGAGGGACCAATAAGAGTGGAGGAAGGAGCAGGTAGACTACATTCTGTGTAGAAGAGGAAACCTGGGGGAGATTGGAGACTGTAAGGTTGTGGCAGGGGAGAGCGTGGCCAGACAGCATCAGATGGTTGTGTGTAGAAGGACTGTTGTTGTGAAGAAGAGAAAAAGTAAAATCAGAGAAGAAGACCAAATAGTAGAAGATGAAGAAGGAATAATGTTGTGAGAAATTCAGAGAGGAGCTGTTAAAGGCTCTGGGGTAAGAAAGAGCTTCCAAATGACTGGACTACTACAGCAACAGTAATTAAAGAGACTGGTAGGAAAGTACTTGGTATGCCATCTGGACAGAGAATGGATGATAAGGAAACCTGATGGTGGAATAGGGAAGTGCAGGACACTGTTCAAAGAAAGAGATTAGCCAAGAAGAAATATGACAGTGAGAGGACTGAAGAGAGGAGACAGGAATATAAGGAGATGGGACATAGAGCAAAAAGGAGGTGATAAAGGCAAAACAGAACACATATGATGAGTTGTATGGGAGGCTGGACACTGAAGAGGGCAAGAAGGACTTGTACCAATTGGCAGAGGAATCAGGCTGGAAAGGATGTGCAGCGGGTTAGGTTGTTAAAAATAGGAATGGTAATGTTCTAACATGTGAGGAGTGTGTAACAGGAAGATGGAAGAAGTACTTTGAGGAGCTAATGAAGAAGATGAAAAAGAAAGAATGGAGGTCATATAAACTATGAACCAGGAGGAAGTAGGAAAGATTGGTGAGGGTGAAGTCTGGAAAGATGAAGAAGGGGAAGGTAGTAGGAACTGATGTCATAGCAGTGGAGGTTTTAAAATGTTTTGGAGAGATGTCAGTGAGGCTTTTAACCCAAATATTTAAGGCATATTTGAGGGTGAGAAAATTCTTGAGGAATGTAGAAGAAGTGTGCTGGTGCCCATTTTTAAGTATGAGTCACACAATGAAGATCTGGGAAAGAATTGTAGAAGCAAGACTTGGACGAGAGGTGACAAAATTTTGTGAGCAGCAGTATGGTTTCATGTCAAGAAAGAGCACCACAGATGCCATCTTTGCTTTGAAGATGCTGATAGAGAAGTACAGAGATGGTCAGAAAGAACTCCATTGTGTCTTTGTGGATTTAGAAGAAACATGTGACAGGGTGCTGAGAGAGGAGGTGTGGTATTGCATGAGGAAATGTGGAGTGGCAGAAAAGTATGTTAGACTGGTACAGGACATGTACGAGGACAGCAGGACAGTGGTGAGATTTACTGGAGGAGTGACAGATAGCTTCAAGGTGGAGGTGGGATTACATCAAGGATTGGCTCTGAGCCCCTTCTTGTTTGCTCTGGTGATGGACCGACTAACAGATGAAGTCAGGCAGGAATCCCCGTGGACTGTGATGTTTGCAGATGACATTGTGATCTGTGGTGAGAACAGGGAACAGGTGGAAGAGAGCTTGGAGAGGTGGAGGTATGCACTTGAAAGAAGAAGAATGAAAGTCAGCCGTAGTAGACAGAGTACATGTGTGTGAACAAGAGGGAGGCCAGTGGAACAGTAACCGTGTTTCCATCTATTTTCAATTCGAATTTTGAGCGAATTTTTGAAATTTCGCAAAAATGTAAATAAAAATTAATGCGAATCAGAAGTGTTTCCATTAACTGGCTTGAAGCGCATCTACCAGGCCACGCAAAGCAGCATTACGTCAGACGTCAGCGTCATTATGTCAGACGTCAGCGTTACGCATGTCTACAGTAAACAGGAAGTAGCGGTTGAAAACAGGACCCGACCACACATCTCGGCAAAATGGAGAGAATATTTCAGGTATGTGTTGCTATCGGGCAAGTTGTATTTATTCTGTCATGCCAACTAGTTTTAGCGATGTTACATGTTGTCCGGAGACGAAGTCACGTGAATGTTCGCTACGGCAGAACTGAGTCTGCAAATCTGTTTCCATTTCTCATTTTGCGCATCAGCTCTGATTCGAAGAACCCAAAAACCACCTCAAGCGAGCGTATCAACTTTTTTGCAAATTAGAGGAAGTTAATTCGAAGCGTGCCGTTTCCATTCAGCTTTTCTGATGCGATACTTCAAAATGCGCATCTAGAAACCTTGATGGAAACACGGCTAGTGAGGCTACAAGGAGCAGAGGTCACAAAGGTGCAGGACTTCAAGTACTTGGAGTCCACTATCCAGGAAAATAGGGAATGTGGGAAAGAAGTGAAAAAAAGAGTCCAGGCAGGATGGAGTGGATGGAGAAAATTTTCAGAAGTGATTTGCGACAAAAGAGTGTCAGCAAAGGTGAAAGAAATTTTTTTTAAGACAGTGGTGAGACCAGCTATGTTGTATGGTCTGGAGACAGTGTCATTGACAAAAAGGAGAAAGAATTGGAAGTGGCAGGAATGAAAATGTTGAGGTTCTTCTTAAGAGTGACAAGGATGGATAAGATCAGGAATGAGATCATCAGAGGTACAGCACATGTTGAACAACTGGGAGATATAGTTAGGGAGGCCAGACTGAGATGGTTTGGACATGTCCAGAGGAGGGACAGTTGGTATATTGGTAGAAGGATGTTAGAAATGCAGCTGTCAGGAAAAAGACAAAGAGGAAGGCCAAAGAGGAGATATATGGATGAAGTTAGAGAGGACATGAAGGTAGTAGGAGTGAGGACAGAGGATACAGAGGACAGAGTGAGGTGGAGAAGGATGACTCGCTGTGGCAACCCCAGAAGAGGGAAAAGTCAAAGGAAGAAGAAGTTCCCTTTTCAGTCAGTCCATCCAATGCAACATATTGACTACGGGAATTGTGCCCCCGCACGATTTACCTGAAGTAATACATTCACGCCTTTATGGCAGGTGGGTGTCAGCATCACCACAGAGGCCCCTCCCTCTTGGTATAAAGATGAGTGCACCCATCCTTTATCCTCTTTAAGCCCTTCACCTCGCTTATACCTGAATTTCGCAGGACCTATCTGTGCTACTGTGCTCTATCTGAGGTGAGCTCGCTCCCTACTCCAAGCGCACAGAGAAAATTCCTACGTGTGGCTGGGCTAGTGAAAGCTGGTCCAGCATCTTTTATTTAACCTCAGGGTTTTTTCTTCTCTCATCGCAGACTTCGCTCAACGGCGCTAACTGCGTCACACCGCTACCCTGCTAACGAGTAGCGGGCTAGCAGGCGAAAGTGACGTAACAAAGGAGACGTCTTCGGACAACGTTAGCACGGCTAACCAGCTAATCTTTCTCAGCCATGGCGTCCGAGAAAGGGAAGCGAAAGCGAAAAACGCTAAAATAAATTTGCCCCCCCCAGAGACACCAGCGGGAGCAGACCCACGTAGCCTCGACACGCTCAGCCACACGCCGTCCTCCCCAGCAAAATGGACCAGCTTACGACGGGGAGCAGCGGTAGAGACCCTTAGCGGGCCTATCTCAGACCGGTCAGTCCTGGAGCAGGAACAGATTCATCCCTCGCCAGGCGGTTCCGCCGAGGACTTCCTCAACGAACCGGGATGGGAGACAGAAGCGGGCCTGACGAACCGGGCCCGCTCCACAATTTTGCAGGTTTGTCCGCCCACGGGGTACAGGAACCAGGACACTTGAATCCAGACTTTATTTGTAAAAAAAACACGAAAAGCTGGTAACATTGATAAGTGCTCAAAACAAAATGTTTATGACATGTGTGCATTAAAAACAAGTTTCTGTACATCTAAACACAAAAATAAAGTACCAGAAGCACAAAATGCCCTGATTCTTGACAAAAAAAAAACAACAACAAAAAAACAGGGACAACAACAACCCCCCTTTTTCAGGAAAACAGTCACGGTAAAGGGAGAGGGCAAACACCCCTCCTCCCTCGTGTAGCACAGGGTGTCAGATCAGATAATGAACCGCAGCGGGACGTCTGTGGTCTGTCTGGAGCAGACAGACTTCACGGCATCCATGTGCGGGCAGGTCAGTTCACTCAAGACCGAGCGGGGGGGGGGGGGTCAGACGCTCCCCCGCCTGCACCCACGAGGTGCAGGCAGCCCGCAATAAGCATGACCCTGAGGCTCGCAGTGCATGCGCATGCCTGGGGGGCGTGTCGACCCAACACGTGGGTCATGTCAACAGTATGTCACGGGCATCGCCTGCAGTTCTGCAGACGGCCGTCTCCGTTCACAGGGGTGCTAAAATCAGATATAAACCCAGAACGAGCACACGTCTTGAGGGAGGAAATAACAGCAATGTTGCTGAAAGGTGTGATCTGGGTTGTCCCAAAACGAGAAATAAAAACCGGCCACTGCAGCAAATACTTCCTCGTGCCCAAAAGAGACCGAACATTAAGACCCATTCTGGATCTCAGGGCTTTGAACAAAAGAACAACAACTTACAGGTTCAAAATGCTCACGCTGAGACAGGTTCTACAGTCTGTGAGACAGGGAGACCACGTGTGCACTGTGGATCTCAAAGATGCATATTTCCACGTGGAGATTTGGAAGAAACACAGAAAATATCTACGCATTGCATTCGAAGGGAAAGCCTATGAATACAAAGCTTTACTTTTTGGATTAAAAACGCTCCACGTTCTTTTACAAAGTGCCTGGAAGCAGCGCTGACCCCACTCAAGGGTCAGGGGGTCCGAATTCTGAATTATTTAGACGACCTTCTGATTCTCGCAGGCAGCAAAACGCAAGCCCAGCTACACACACACATGGTGATGACGCACCTGGAAGCTCTGGGATTTGTTTTAAATCTGCAGAAAAGTGACCTGACTCTATCACAGATTACCGTATTTCTGGGCGTACAGATCAACACCATCTCGTATAGAGCATGACTCTCAGAGGAGAGGGTGGCTTCAATACGCCTTTGTCTGACACACTTTCAGCTGGGTCAGAGAGTGTCTGTGAAGCTCTGCCAATGCTTCTTAGGCTTGCTGGCAGCTGCAATCCCTTCAGGCATTGCTGAAAATGCGGGCTCTGCAAATATGGCTAAACAAACAAACACCTCCTGCCTCTGCCAGGAAGACAGGAAGGATTCTGATCAGCCAGGAATGTCTGACGGCTCTGGAGCCCTGGAGGGACCCCTCAGTGTTCAGTTGTCATGACAGACGCCTCGTTCGGGTGTAAAGGATCTTTGGGTGTTGTCAGTATTAAACTGACACCCTTTACCTTAATTACTTACTTATTCAGATTGAATAGTATTTCATGGATTCTCTTCTTTTTCAGGTTCACCCAATATTTCTGTGATCATTTATGATGGACAAATAATCCATAAAGCCATTAAGTGACAATGAGACGTTGATTTTAGTCGGTATGCCAAAAGACACTACCTTTTATTTAAAATAAATCAACTAAAATTAACACCATTATACTTGATTGCCTGATTTCACTTTCTTGCAATTTAAACGCATCAGCACATTTAAATTGTAACACAACAGACATAAGTGCAGGATGACAAATACTTTTTATCTGTGGCTCTTAGCTTGAAATATAGTTACCAGCTTAGAATGAGATAAGAGGGGAGGTTTAAGAGGAATAGGGGTTAAGAGTGAGGAGGAGATGGAAGTTTAAAGGAAGTTATCTATTTTGAGTTTAACCAGAACTGACACCTCTCCGTACAAAAACCAGCTCGACTCCACAGCACGATCCAGAAAATATCAGCAACTCTGTACCTGTTAGACATTCGCCTCAGTTGGTAGAGTTGTAGAAGCACTCTTGGACTTACAGGTCATCTGTCCGTGAAGTCCAGTTGTACCTCGGCGTGTTTATGGATTCAATGTGTCGTGACGCCTGCTTTCTTCGTCAGAAACAGTGACACGGCCTGGTTAGTTTTCAAAATAAAGCATTCCTCGAGAAAGTTAATTAAGAACTAAGGAGCTTTTGCTCTGTGAACATAATGGAGGCTTCCATCAGTTCCAGCTGATAAGCCAGTCTTTTGACTCGTGACTGCAGCTTACCCAGCTATCAAGAAAGAGAGATGTCAGGTCTCCTGTCCATTCCAACTCTGAAACGTTCGCGGAAGCAGACGCTTTTTCTAAAGTATTGAGACCAGAAAATTCAGTCTTCTGATTGGTCAGATCAGGAGAAGGGAGTGCAGAGACACGTCAAAGAGTTCACTTTAACGTTATCAGGAGTCAAGGTGAAAGTCAGAAACAGAAAGAAATTGTTTAGAGGAGACAGAGAGTGCTAGAGTCATTCTCATGAAAACAACGGACTAACTGTCTTCTCCATTTCTAAACAAAACTGCTGGCCACTCCGACCCAGCCCTTCACCTTTCACACAGTTCTTAAACACCATTGTTGGTGCAGAATAAACCAGCATATAACATATGTGATCATAAGACATGTTGTAAAGTACAACATTGCTCATGAATAAACACAGGTGATGCTCTGATTATTTTTGTATTAGAACAAAATCAAAAAATAGAAATAGTCTTTGTGAATGAATATGTTGTTTGATTCAAACTAACAAAGACTAAATGTCTGTTTACTGAAAGGTCAGTAAAGGTCATCACTGGAACAGTTCAAAAAAGACGTATCATGGCGGACCCTGTCATGTCCACTACATCTCCCCCCTTTTGGAAGTCATCGCCCGTCCTTGGGGATGAGGTCCAACATGAAAGGATACATTGAACTGTCTCTGATCTTGAAGTAATCCAGCAAGTGGAATAAGAAAAATCAAAATTATAATCCCACAAAGTTTTTGGAACTTCCATACTGTTCGTAGGTAATCCCATTGCGATAAGCTTTTAATCCTTTGGAAAACAAAGTCTTATAATCCACAGCGGTAATTCCACAGCAGTAATTCCACAACGATTAGTTTTGTTGATTGATCAGCAACAATTGTTTGTCAGCATGTAGAGGGGATCCCTCGATTGACGCAGAGGAGGTGACCCTTGGATGAAGGTTGAAGACCAAACGTTGGAGTTGCAGGTCCCCACATCAAAGGTTGTTGGCTGGTTTGTTTTCAGTCAGTGCCACTTTGGTTCTATGTGTCATGCAATTATGTGGTTTTTAGGTGGGCTTATGATTGGGATTTTACATCAGGTCTTACCTATATGCACCTGGTATGTAAGCTATCATGGTTTATATCAGCTACAATTACCAATTAAGGGGTAGATCAATGCTGTAAAAATCAGATATAGGGTTCTATACCTATAAAATTTTGGAGGGCTTCTGTAATGAAGGCCTCTTCTTCCAAACTATTCCTTCATTCATTACTTAGTTTAGGTTAAACTAAAATAGAAAAAGAAAATATAGATTGGTTTAAATGTCTGTTGTCTTTTTAGACGAACGATGAAGGATTTGGTATTCCCTATAAATTTTGAAGTCTATGGCGAGACTCATCAAAATGAATAGATAATCTAGAATAGAATCGATCGAATCGGTTCAATTTAGAAATTGTGAGACCAGTGTAGTTTATGGTACCTTGAGTAGCTTTAAACTACATTGACTCTTCAACGATTGAGATTTAACAAAACGAACTGCATGTTGGCATAGTTAAATCCATATTATGCATTAACCAATGTTAATACAAACCTTTTTTGGCTGGGAGTGTTCAGAACCACAACAATATCTCAAATAATGACAACAGTAATGACTAAACAACAAAGAAACAACGTTTCACTGCTTCGACACACTCTTGTCGTCAGATTCCAAAATGCAACACACAAGAAAAACAGGTCTCAACTTTATAACCGACGTCAAATTAAATCCCGTGGATTTAAACGGTTGTTAAGGTTAGTTTTTTGTTGTGGGTTTTAGACTTAGCGTTTCTAACTTCAAGTTGGACAATGCGACTTATAAGGTGGAAAATACAGTAGTTTAAACCTGATTAGTTTATTTACTAACTTGTTATCCCATGAAGTCTGTGAGTTTGAGAGATCTTTGTCATTTGTGGAGTCATTTAAATCTTTGTCTTGGACATGGGCATGACCTAACATCACCCCCCTGTGGTTATGGGGGACCACGAACACAGGTGAGGACGTCCGTCCATGGGCACAAGTTAGTATGCCATTGTTTAGATTAAGCTGTTTTCGCAGCTGAGAGTAGACAGTACATAGGAACCTTTTAGGTTTCGGCCAACTTCTCTTCTTACGTTTACCTCTTTCCGTGTAATTTAGGTGTGTCTCAAACATCAGCGCAGTCGCAGGTGTATCTGATTTGTCAGTCTGCGATGGGTCACTGTCGTTGTAGTGTGAGTTGCCCCCACCCCATGTCTGATGAGGGGTCCTCGAAATCTGTAACAATGATGTCCAAGTGACTGTCAGCGTCTGTCTGACTGTCATTTTCTGGACTCGAATGCTTTTGAACCAAGGTTTCCTCGCAAGCTTGGCTGATAGCCGATTTCTCTGTCCAAGGGGACAGTACAACGTCTTCGGTGTGGGATCCTTGGACCTCCACACCTTCTTCTACCTGTGGTAGGTAGTGTTCAGTGAGTGCTGATTGTTCCAGCTCGCAGAGGAGGTCCTCTTGTTGGGCCAGAGTCTGGTCCAACTGTTGGGTCTCTTCAGTCTCACCTGTTTTTGAAAGTTCACTCACTCTTGTTCTCGGATGAGGGGTCCCTTGTGTCCTCTGCGGTACCTGCGGTTAGAAAGTCTGTATCACAACTAGGGGGCACTTTTATTGGCAGGGGTTTTCTCACTGTTGCCTACATTGTCTGTTGACCATAATCTATAATAGCGTCGAAGCGGTTTATAAAATCTTGGCCAACCAAAAATGGGAATGAGTCAAGTGTAGACAAAAAATACCAGGTGGCATAGTGTCATTTCGCCAATCTGCATGTGAACCATAGCTGTCAGGGTTGTTCTCGTCCCTGCAAGGCCCTACAGTTCAATAACACATTTCTCGAAGGGTATTTGCCTGTTAAAACCGTTAGCGGCGGTCCTTAGCTCCTCGAACAGTTTGGCTGACATAATAGTTATGTCTGCCCTGCCATCCAGGAGGGCTTCACGCGCAAGGACCCCTTCCAGTGTGATAGGCAGGTAAGCTTTCTTAGCCACCCCCATTTTTACTGACTGAGAGACTGGGACTGAGAGAAACGCAATTTCAATCCTATGTATGTCCTGTACATATTGCAGTTCTGACAATAAAGTTGACTTTGACTTTATAAAGTTATACAGAAACCTCACAGGTCTTGGCACACTTTTCTGTTCACGTGTGACTCTGTCTGTGTAATCGTGTTTACTGTCAGCATCTTGTCGGCTGCCAGCATCATGACCCTCAGGATGTTGTAGACTATCAGCAATTTGTTTGCTGTCTTTGTCATCAACTGTGGGCTCTGAATTATTCATGTGCTCTGAGTTATCAAAGACAATGTCACTCATTGTACCAGGTTGGTCATCCTCTGTATCATTCAAGTTTTCAAACAACCAACTTATTTCCACCATCTCATCAGAGCTTGGAGGTTTGGTGCTTTTTTCTGGAACGTTTGCGACCTGTTGCATGTCTCGGACTGTTTCATCCGAGGTGCAGGTCCACGTCTCGGGGGTCCCTTCCGAGACCACCCTGGCCTTTGTCACATGTACCTGTCAACTGAGCAGTAACCACCTTGGCTCGATCTAAGCCGTTTTGGGGCCCTTAGGGAGTGGACCCTCTCACTTGTTTCACCCTGTTTAACATCCATCATTGTATTGATTTTTTTGTGAAAAAAAAATCAAATAAGATTGGCCCTTATGCACGAAAATGTTCGTATTTTTATCCTAAATGTCTCCTACTTTTGTTCGTACTAAGCGTTCGTACGAACATGCCACGTCAGATCCAACAAAGTCTTCTTTCCACAGGAAAAGCGTGTAAACGGGCTGCTTAAAGTTGATGGATCCCACCTGTTCTACTCACCTGCGCGTGCTCGCGGGAAGGTAATTTACACAATTTCCACCCCTCAAAACACCATATAAGGCCACACTTCCTACCTTCTGACAGCAGGAAGTGTCCATTCATTCAAACTCAAGAAGTGAAAGGAGGAACGGAAAAGTTAGATGCACTCTGTGTAGTTTAAATAGAACTTATGTTCAAACAACAGTTACTAACTAACCCAAGCTTGATTTTCATTTTTTTCCTCACTCAAACGCTTATAAAAGAGAACTGACTTAAATGCAATGTATTCACTAAAATGTTACAGGATGCTGCTTCAGCATGCCTTAAAAAGATGTCTTGCAGTCTCAGTGAAACTGATTTTTTACTGCATTTGACAGTTATCAGAAGTGAAAAAGGACTTTCTGTTCGTTATTTTCAACAATTTTCGTATTTAAAATAAACTAGAGTGTTTGTGTGCTCAGCATAACATTAAAACTGTTACTTTAAATAAAAATCAGTGATTTTTATCAACCTTGGCGGAGTCCAACTCTCACAGGAAACAAGCCCGACTTACTGCCAGCGATACGGACCAAGCTCTGACACCGGTCGTACAGGGACCTAACAGCCCATATCAAAGGGCCTGGTACCCCATACTCCCGGAGTACCCCCCACAGAACCCCCCGAGGGACGCGGTCGAATGCCTTCTCCAAGTCCACAAAGCACATGTAAACTGGTTGGGCAAACTCCCACGCACCCTCCAGGACCCTGCTGAGGGTGTAGAGCTGGTCTAGTGTTCCACGACCAGGACGAAAACCACACTGCTCCTCCTGAATCCGAGGTTCGACTATCCGACGGACACTCCTCTCCAGAACCCCTGAATAGACCTTACCAGGGAGGCTTAAGAGTCACCGATTCTGTTCATAACTTTTATGGACAGAATTTCTAGGCACAGCCAAGGTGTTGAGAGGATCCGGTTTGGTGGCCTTAGAATCTCTTCTCTGTTTTTTGCAGATGATGTGGTCCTATTGGCTTCATCAGTTCGTGATCTACAGCTTTCGCTGGAGCGGTTTGCAGCTGAATGTGATGCGGCCGGGATGAGGATCAGTTCCTCCAAATCCGAGGCCATGGTCTTGAGCCGGAAAAGGGTAGCATGCCTTCTCCGGTCGGGGAGGAGGTCCTGCCCCAAGTGGAGGAGTTTAAGTATCTCGGGGTCTTGTTCACGAATGAGGGAAAACTGGAGCGTGAGATCGATAGGCGGATAGGTGCAGCGTCCGCAGTGAAGCGGGCGCTGTACCGGTCTGTCGTGGTGAAGAGAGAGCTGAGTCAAAAGGCAAAGCTCTCAATTTACCGATCGATCTACGTTCCCACCCTCATCTATGGTCATGAGCTTTGGGTTGTGACCGAAAGAACAAGATCTCGGATACAAGCGGCTGAAATGAGTTTTCTCCGCAGGGTGTCTGGACTCTCCCTTAGAGATAGGGTGAGAAGCTCAGTCATCCGGGAGGGACTCGGAGTAGAGCCGCTGCTTCTCCACATCGAGAGGAGCCAGTTGAGGTGGCTCGGGCATCTGGTTAGGATGCCTCCTGGACGCCTCCCTGGTGAGGTGTTCCGGGCATGTCCCACCGGGAGAGACCCAGAGGAAGACCCAGGACACGCTGGAGGGACTATGTTTCTCGGCTGGCCTGGGAACGCCTTGGGATTCCCCCAGAGGAGCTGCTCCAAGTGGCTGGGGAGAGGGAAGTCTGGGCCTCCCTACTTAGGTTGCTACCCCCGCGACCCGACCTTGGATAAGCGGAAGAAAATGGATGGATGGATAGATGGATTTTAATAAATTTTGTTGTCCTGTGACATGTTCAAATCTGTTCTGCTATCTTTGTTTTGATTTTTTGTGAAAACCAAGTCAAAAGATGCTTCTTGTTTGTTATTTTAAACTTTTTATTTAAAATCACTGGAGTACACAGAATAACTTTAAAAGATGTTGTTTTAAATTAAATGCAGAGGTTTCACCATTTATTCTGTGTAAATGTTCAGCTTTTTATCACAAAGTGACTGTAATTACTCTTCGTGGCCGCTATAGCGGCGGTGTTGACTCCCGTTAGCTTAGCCTTTAGCTTAACTGTTAGCTTGCGAGTAGCATCTAACAAAATCGGATTAAAAGCAACTTTCGCGAAGAGTTTTAGCCTGTACGTGATAATCGCTAGAACCTCGTTCTTTTAAGAGAAAGACTCGATGTTATCAAACCTGTTGAGATAGGTTCTGTGATTTTTAAAGATTAAAGAAAAATCTCCGTTTGTCTAGTGGTGTGTAAGCTGTCACTCAAAAATGTAGCACCTGGAAATGACGACAAATAAGGGCGGGTCGCAAAGGCGTGCGTCCCCTCTTCAGCGAATCAGCGCTCGCTTTACAGATACGAGAGTGACTGACAAATCACAGGTCTCGTTTTTCATTCAGCTTCTTGTTTCATCCAATCACAGCTCATAAACAGACGTGATGTGACACGTAGATGTTACGTTAGCTTAGCATAGCAGAACACAACTTTACGGACTCTTTATAGCTCATAAACGCTTTGAAATACCTTAAAAAAATTCTGAAATATGCGGTAAGCACAATTAGATAGAGACAACTTAGCTACGCTCAGTAACACAGCACTTCAACTGTTGAAAACAAACACGGGCTCTCTCTGAGCCGCTTCAAGGTCGGTTCCGGTCCAATTTTTAATGGAGCAGAAATCGGGTTACATCAGAACACATCCGACAACATTCTAACAGTAATATGCTTCTTTGACCTGCTCTAAAATGTAAAAATACCAGCAGAACAGCAATCTTGCAAAGTAAAATTAGCTTCTAAAAATGACTCTGGTCATTTTGCGATGAGATCGCCCCAGCTAGTGGACAACGTTATCTAGACTGGGTCTTATCAGAACCAACAGACACTTCACACACAATGTGACAAATCCCTACCAAAACTACCCTGATGCATGCTCAATAATCCAGGTAGAAAAATCTAAAAAAGCTAAGTCTGGTCCTCTGGACATTCAAAAAACAAAAAAACAAAACAGAAACGTTTCCAGCTGCTCACATGA
>JBBPBX010040997.1:0-11568 GCA_038048925.1 Garcialebias charrua
CATCATGCTGATACTGATCTGTTTCTTGTTGCTGCGTTCATCTGTGACCATCTGCTCATGTTCGTGCTGCTGTTTATAATGATGTTTTTCTACTACATTAGGGCTTAGTGTATTACTAGCTGATGTCTCTCTTAGTTAATCCTAGATGTTATTATTGTTTTTCTCTTGCATTTGTTGTTGGATGTAACTGGGACCCCGTGTACATAATCTCGTTTTCAACACATGTACTACATGCGGTGCAAATGACAATAAATTCTCTCTGACTCTGACTCTGACTGACTCTGAAGGTTATGCACCATAACCCATGTTCCCTGAAGGAAGGGAACAAGGTGCAACACCATGACTAAGGGAATTGCGCTACTGCACAGTTCACCTGAAGCAATACAATCACGCCTTTTAAGGCAAGTAAGCATCAGCAAGGAGGCTCCGCCCTCCTTGCATAAAAGACGGTGACACACAACGTACGTCCTCTACATGCACTTCACCAAGATAGGGCATTGGAAGGGCAATCATGTGTTGCACCTTGTTCCCTTCCTTCAGGGAACATGGGTTATGGTGCATAACCTTCAGTTCCCTTTCAGTCAGTCCACTGCGGTGCAACAACATGACTATGGGAACATACAATCATGCCCTGGAAATGCATGCTTATGAGAACTTTTGCCTTAACTACAGGCGCTAGCCGTTCAATTCTCTGTGGTAGAGAGAACAGCTTGAGTTACGTCACGTGCTGTGATGTCTAGGCTGTAGTGTTTTACAAACGTGTTTGGAGATTACCAGTTTGCAGCTGAACAGATATCAGTTACTGAAACACCTCTAAACAAGGCCCAGGAAGTGGCTAGGCCTCGAGTTGAGTGAGCATGTACCCCACTGGGTACCTGCTGATTTTTGCTGCTGTATGCCCTGGAGATGGCCTCTGTCACTCAGTGGGAGAGGCGCTGCTTGGACAGGGTCCTGCTAGTGGCAGGTTTAGCAAAGCATATGAACAACTGATTTGTTTTTCGCCAACTGCCAGTTCTCCCCCATGTAAACACTCAGGGCCCTAACAGGGCAGAGCACGTTTAGACGCCTCTGTTCTGAGGTCAAAACGGGGGGAGGAGGAAAAGCTAACAATTCAAAGCCCAGACTTTTGAAATCTAAAGTTGGGACCTTTGGCACATATGCAAACTTTGGACGTAGGGTGACCTTTGACCCGTCTGGGGCAAATTAGGTGCACATTGGATGCACAGATAATGCGTGGAGATCACCCACACGTTTTGCTAAGCACAGAGCTAAGAGCAGTGCAGTCTTATAAGATAATACATCTATCTTAATGCTCTGAAGGGGCTCAAATGGTGGTTCACAGAGTACGTCCAGCACGAGAGGCAGGTCCCAGACCAAAATCCTGCTCGGGGACCTCTTCCTCAGCACACCCTTTATGAAATGTATCATGAGAGGGTGGGTACCAGGTGATTTACTGCATGTCCAGTATAGAATGAAACAGAGCACAGTGGGCGTTGTTGCTACAAGCGCAAATATCTATGTCTGCTTTCCCGTACCATGCCCAGATCTGGTCCACGATGCGTGGGTGCAAGCGCCACTCTGAGGGGAGGGGGGCTCCTCTTGAGAGCGCATCTGCCCCTTAATTTTGTTCCCTTGGTACGTGTGTTGCTCTCAGTGACAGGACCCGTGAGCTGCACCATGTGAGCAGTTTTTGGGTTAGCACCAGGAGGGATAGGGAACGGGTCCCCCCTCCCTGTTGATATGAGCCACAATACACCTGTTGTCTGATCTTATCAGGACGTGTTGGTGTTTGATCAGGCTTTTCCTGTAAAAGTGTTTCAGTGAGAGGAACACTGCTGAAAGCTCCAAGTAATTTATGTGGAGCTGGGCTTTCTGCTGGTTCCAGACAGCTTGTACGTGCTGGCCTCTGCAAACCCCCACCCCCCATCCCGTCCTTGATACGTCTGTCATCACCAGGACCCAAGACAATACTTTGCCCAGTGGCACGCCTCTGTTCAACACTGTGGGGTTCCTCCACTGCCTCAGGGCCTTCATGCACTCTGAGCCAATTTTCACCCCCCTTGTCTGCTACGGGAGGGGCAGAATGTAGCTGTTTGTGCAGCCACAACTGAACGAGGCGCATATGTAATAGAGCCAAAGGATTGCAAACAATTGCTGCCACCATGAGGCCCAGTAAACGCTGGCAAAGCCTGAGAGATACAGTCTTGTCTAGCTGGAAAAGCGCTAGGCAAAGCCGAAGGTCTGAAACCTGTTTCTCTGAGAGTCTCGCCCTGTATAGAATGGAGTTCATTTCCAATCCCATAAACACAGTAATCTGTGACAGAGACAGACTGCTTTTCTCTGAGTTTATGACAAAACCGTGTGTGTGGGCTCTTACCTGGACCTTGGAGTCCGTTAATATCAACAAGTCGTCCAGATAATTCCACACCCTCACGCCCTGGCTCCTCATGGGAGCCAGGGCTGCTTCCAGGCATTTCGTGAACGTCCTCAGGGCGGTTGAGAGCCCAAAAGGGAGGACCTGGAATTCGTACACTGCGTCCTCGAAGGCGAAGCGTAGGAACTTATTATGGTTGCGCAAAATGCTGATATGGAAATATGCGTCTTTTAAGTTGATTTTGCAGAAGTAATCTCTTGGACGAACTGAGAGAATTACTTGTTTCAGTGTCAATATTTTAAATTTGAATGAGTAAAGCCGTTTGTTCAGTTTCCTCAGATCCAAAATCGACCTCAGGCCCCCGTCTCGTTTTGGGACAATGAAGTACTTACTGAAGTATCCTTTGTTCACCTTGTGAGCAGGGACAGCTCTGACTGCACCTTTCTGCAGCATTGAACAAATTTCCTCTCTCAGGACAGGTGCACGAGCCTGTGACATTATTGACATAATTACCCCGGAGAAAGGTGGTGGCCGTTTGGAGAATTGCAGCCTGTAACCGTGAGTTATGGTCGACATGACCCAGTGACCCGGTTTGCACGCTGCCCAGGCTTCTGCCTGTGCAACGAGTCTACAGGGCATGTTCACAGTGAGATTTACATGTTTCAAGTGGGGTGGGGGTGAGTGAGTGGCGCCTCCGGCACTCCGCGGGAGGTAGAGTCTGTCTGTGACAGACAGACCTCTGCTCCCCCGCGCAGGCTCATTTGGCCCCCTGACTGAAAGTGTCTTATTAGAGGGAGGTTGGCCGGCTGGGTGTCCCGGCTCCCCTCGCTCTTTATTGACACATTTTGCATTAAAAAATGGTGGGGTTTCCCCTTTAATGCTGAGTCATGACACATAACATTTTGGACATTTTCAGAGTTTATTGTCGTGTGCAAACAACAATTTATCTTTATTACACAAGCATTTGAGTGATTTTGTATGATTAAAAGTTCTGGGCTAGTTAGTCGTGGTTTCTTTAGCACATTTACTGGCGATAAAAGTTCGGCTCTCCTTTTTCCTTGGGTGAAGACGCCTGAAAAAGGTGGAAAAGCAGCTCTGGTTCAGGTTGGCCTTTGCTTTCTGTCACGGCCCATGGAGGAAGTTCTGGGTTGGCCCGTTTGACGTGGGACAAACCTATGCTTCGACCAGGCCTGGTTCGCCTGAGAAGGGTGTCCATGCTGCTCTGAGGCGGGTTTGGACCATTGCTCCCCGTCAACGTCGGTCTCTTATGCGCCGGGCGTCGAGTGAGGTGGCAATGGCGCTGCTGTGGACCTCTCTGTTCACTCAAGTCTCTGGGATATACAAAGTGTTTTCTGGGCATACCCTTGTGCAAGGCCTCCTCCTGTTTCCTCCTCTGGTCCAGTCTGCTCTGGATCCTCTCTAGTGCCCCTCCGAACAGTCCTGATGGCTCGATGGGATGGTGGAGGAATGGGAAGCGCTGTCCCTCTGGGAGGTCAGTGAGTGTCAACCACAAATGACGTTGAACAATGACGGTCTTAGCCATACATTACCTTTGGGCGATGGCTGCTGTACCAGTGAGGCGAAGGATGAAGTATGCCGCCCTGCAGGCTTCATCTAGGACCTCAGCCGCCTTTTTCCTGTTGTTGGTCTGCTGGAGCTCCTGCAGTTTCTCGGCCTGGTAGGCCTGAAGCATCGCTGCTGCATTCATTGCGCGGGCCGTGAAAGCCTGAGTGCGGTAGCTCTTCTCCAGCTGTAAAGCTGACACATAGCAGGCTTTGTTGGGCAGTGTGGGCTTGAAGCCTAATGTTCTGGGGACCAAATGCGCCACCAAAGTCTTGTCCATCTGGGGAATGTGAGCCATGCCAGCCGCCTCCATGCCCTCTACATCCAGAAACTGGGAGAGAGACAGTGTTAGGGGGGCTCTGGGTTCGGCCCAGGAGCTTGTTAGCTCTGTGTGGAAGTCCAGGAAGATGGGCATTCTGTGCCTCGCGGCCAACTGCTGCTTTGCATAAAAGTAGTTCCCTGCCAGTCTCATTACCTGTTGTCGAGGTGGGGGTTCGGGCCACGCTATGCTCAAAGCCTCCGCAGCTCTGCGACACAGCTCAAACAGAACGGGTGTGGACCCGTCAGCCTCTGGTTGACCTGTCACGGGGTTCTGGGAGAAATCTTCATCCTAGCCTTCCTCCTCGTTGTCAGCCTCGTCGTCAGTCAGTTTGCCCGAGGCTGTGAGCGACAGTTTGTCAGCCCTTAACAGGTCCCTTGTGTCGAAATCCGCCATGGTGTCCCCCATGGGGGCTGCAATGTCCATCTTGTTGCCCCAGTCCAGGGCGCTGCTGTCTTCCATCTTGTCCTCTTCCAGCTCCGCTGTAAGCGTGAGAGTCTCCAGTGGTTCTCGAGCCACGGTGGAGTTGCCCATGGCCTTGGCCATGAAGTCCACGCGCTTTTTTCGCACTGTCTCACGCAGCTGGCTGCAGTGAGGACAGGATTCTGGGGAGTCCAAGGCTGTCTTCGCGTGGACCATTCCTAGGCAAATCGGACAGGCCTCGTGGGTGTCCGCCACCGAGATAAAATAGCCACATTCGCTGGGGTAGGGCTGGGAGCGGGGGCTCGCTGGTCTGCTGGCCTTGTTGGAGTTCTTCGACTTTCTCTTACCTCTCTCTGGAGCCATGGCTGAGAAGAGACGTCAAGTGAGAACCAGTTAGCACCCGCTAAACTTGGTTAAGAAAAACTCTCTCTCTGCGCTGTTCGTGTTGCTAGCTTGTTAGCTTTGTTAGCTAGCGGGCTAGCGGGCAGGCGTGTGGCGCAGTTAGCGTCCCGCTAAACTGGGCGGTCGAAACAGCAGATAAAGACTTGAAAAACAAGTTGACGACACTAGGTTAGCGTCCGCTAAACAAAGTGCTTGCAGGGAAGTCCTCTGTGATGCTCTGGGCAGGGAGCAAGCTCACCTCCAGACGAGCAGTTCAGCCATGCGAGGCAGGTCCTGCGAAGTTCAGGTGTGAAGCGAGGTGAAGTGCACAAAGAGGACGAACGTTGCGCGTCACCGTCTTTTATGCAAGGAGGGCGGAGCCTCCTTGCTGACGCTGACGCTTACTTGCCTTAAAAGGCGTGATTGTATTGCTTCAGGTGAACCGCGTGATGGCGCAATTCCCATAGTCATGTTGTTGCACCGCAATGGACTGACTGAAAGGGAACCGAAGTACAGTACACTGGTTAGTACAATGTAATCGTCAATTTATTTAGCTTTTTAGGCATATTGAACATTTCCAAATTTCTCTGATGCTTATATTTTAATAAATGTACAACAAACTTTGTACAACAGTTGACTTTGTATTAAAAACGTTAGAGAATTTATAAAACCGTATTTAAGCGAAGCTCTGCATACCAGTACAGTAGATGGTGACGGAAGCGTTTAACTGCTGTTTAATGTATCAATAACACGTGCTTAAAGGTGGGGTATGTTAGATTGTAATGTAGTCTGTAACTTTTCAAACAATATATTTTTAACATATTTCTTCACTCAGTCACTATCTACTGACAAACTGATGTTAGACAAAGTAATCTCTGAAAAAAACTATAGTCCCCTTGCTTCTCTATCAGCATTTATAAAAACACTGAAAACACAAGAGTGACCAGGACACTGACAGCCAATAAAAACAGAGTTGTTTGTCACGCCCCAACCCACGCCCCCACCTGTCCCAGCCGCAGCTCGTTCTCATTCAAAGGATTGCAAAGCGATGCAGGACTGTTTTGTATGTGACACAAATTTATTAAATATCCCTTCTTCATCACAGAGCTGGACTTTTATTTTGTTTTTTTGCAAAAAGTCAAGTGATCGCTTCATCCTTCACTGACAGGAATGAGGAACGCTGACAGACATGAGGAAGTCACGAGCGAATTAAATCATGTCCAAACGTTGCTTCATGAACCTCTGCTGGTGTCTGCTGGATTTTGTGATGTTGGATGAGTGATTCATGGTTTTATTAAATTTTTTAAACAGTTATATTATCATATAAACACAGAACTTTGGAGCGCAGAGACAGGAGGAGGTGGAGCATTCCAGACATTCCAGACCAGCGCAGCGACATGAGGAAGTCACGAGCGAATTAAATCATGTCCAAACGTTGCTTCGTGAACCTCTGATGATTTCTGCTGGATTTTGTGTTGTAGGACTAGCGCTCCATGGTTTTATTTTATTTTATTAGAAGGTTTTATTACCATAAACACAGAATATCGCAGCGGCTCTGAGCAGACAGAAGCAGGGGGCGGAGCAGATCCCAAGTTCACCAGAAGCACGGACTGTGCCATATATGGCTCTGAGGGGAGGGAGCAGAATGCTTTTCTGCGCTGAAAATATTTCTAAGTCCCAGAGTCCCAGAGTGTTCAAATATCGCAGACCCTAGCTTTAATGATATGTCATGTATCATTGGACACTTTTAATTGGGTATACTGAAATTCTTAAGCTTTTCTAGTGGGTATACTCCGTATGCCTGAGTATCACATAGACTACACCACTGCTTGTACTTTATAAGTATTTCTTGTAATTTTACTCATACTTAAGTACAATTTAGAGACCATGTAATCTACTTCACTACTTTTAAAATCAGATGTTGCTACTGAGTACAGACACAATTTGAATTAATATTCAAACCGTTCATCTGCATCTTTGTAGCCAAAATGGCTCTTGATCGCAAACACACCAATTACCTATAAGCAAAGGACAACTGCGTAGAGTCATTTAGCGTCTACTCTTCACAGCCAAAAGAAGCCGGATAGACTGTTAACTTAGAAAACCTCCTCCTGTTGATTCTGAACAAATGGTTCAGAAAGTGAAGGGTGACAGAAGTGTCAGCGTTTAAGACACTTACCTGCCTGTTGTTTGCAGTGTATTTGGAAAAGTTTAAACTGTTCTATGCCAGTCCAAAAAAAATTTTTTTACAAACAAAATTCCTGCTTTGTCTACATTTGTTTACAAAAGAAATGGCTTTCGTGTAATTTTTCTATACTTTATTGTTCGTCTGAGAAATATGTGCTTTGAATGTTGCTATTATATATAATTGAATGCCTTTTATTGACAACACAATAAAACATCAAGTTGTTAAAAAGTAATTAATACTCTGAGTAGTTTTTGAGAAGAGTACTTTGTACTTTTGCTTAAGTATTTTTATAACACCAGTTGTAACTGAGTATAATATAAGCTGTGTAACAGTATTTGTACTTGAGTACAACTTTTCAGTATTCGTTCCACCTCTGCATTTAAGGAAATTACAATTTTCCTGCTTTTATTAATTAATTAAAATTAATATCCCCCCACCACCCCCCCAAAATACCATCTAAAGTAAAATAAAAAAAATAAATACATACATAAATTATTATTTGTTTCTATTGGAGACTTGGTTCAAAGTCATTTGTTGTATTAGTTTTTATAAACAGAACTTAAATATCTGGATCATACCATTGCTGTGATTGGTTTACATGGATGGGCAGCACGATGGCTCAAAGCTGTTGCCTCTTAGCGAAAAGGCTGCTAGATTGAATCCGGGCCGGGGGCCTTTCTGGGTAGAGTTTGCATGTTCTCGCTGTGCACGTGTGGGTTGTCTCTGGGTATGTCGGTTTCCTCCCATAGACCAAAAACATGCATGTCAGGCTGACTGGTAACTCTAAATTGTGCCTAGGTGTGAGTGAGAGAGTGAATGGTTGTTTGTCTCATTTGTTTCTGTGTCCCTGTGATGGACTGGAGACCTGTCCATGCCCCTACCTTGACCCCGTGACCCTATAAAGAAAAAAGTGGGTAAAGATGGATGGATTTACATGAAGCTTCCAATTGCATAAGAATGTAAAATGATGAACCCATATCTAGAGCAGCATCATATCTGGAGGAGCTCCATGACCTCTGTTTCTGTATCCCTTAATGAAACAAACACTTCATTACATGCTCCTACACCTTTTTCCACACTGACTTTGTGCACACATACACACACAAATTGAAAAAGTGAAGTAGTAAATACAAAAAAGACATAATCTGTGCCTAGGTAAAAGTTAGCTGACTGCAAAGCAAAGTGGTCCCGTCGCCCTCCCCAGTCATGCCAAACACTTCACTTGGCAGACGCCAGAGTCCCAGCACACCTCTCGCTCCCCAGCCCCTTTCACCTGAGGCGTCAGACAGCCGGCATAAGAGAAATCGCCTGCAGCAGATGGGGACGCTTACCCATCCAAGCATTGTATCCTTGTCATGTGTCACTTACTCGTTTTCTGGTTGGACAACACTTCAAGACAGGGCCTTTCAGCCGTGTGAGACGCAAAATGGAAAAGAAGGGGGGCGGGGGGGGGTAGTTGATGAGGTCCTTCTCCACTTCGGCTTGAATACTCTGAAAAGGCCGGGAACCGAGAATAAAGACCCAGATTATGACTCAACTAAAGGCAAAGTGGTCTGCACCCATAACAACCTGTATGAAACTTCTACAGCTACTCTGACCACACCTGTCCTCCAGTAGGTGATGAAAACAAGTTTTGGACTACAGAATGTATGCAAAAACAGCGCTTGTGCAAAGGTCATTTACAAGACTTTAAAACCACATTGAGGCCACATTGAGTTAGAGAGTGGAAAAACATGGCAACAGAGGAAAAACTGGGGAAAAAATCCTACTGGCCTGTTTCACGACAAACAGATAACTCTATTGATTTCTCTTTTACAAACCGTGTTTCCATCAAGGTTTCTAGCTGCGCATTTTGAAGTATCGCAGCAGAAAAGCTTAATGGAAACGGCAAAATCCGTATTTACTTCCTCAAATTCGCCAAAAAGTTTATACGCTCGCTTGAGGTGGTTTTTGGGAGCTTCGAAAATGAGCAGATGCGCAAAACGACAGATGGAAACAGATTTTCCGACACAGTTCTGCCGTAGCGAACATTCACGTCACGTGACGTTCAGCTGTTTCCGCTCCGGACAACATGTAACATCGCTAAAACTAGTTTGCATGACAGAATAAATACAACTTGCCCGATAGCAACACGTACCTGAAATATTCTCTGCATTTTGACGAGATGTGTGGCCGGGTTCTGTTTTCAACCGCTACTTCCTGTTTACTGTAGACATGCGCAGTGCTGACGTCTGACGTAATGACGCTGACGTCTGACGTAATGACGCTGTGCGTGGCTTGGTAGATGCGCTACAAGCCAGCAGATGGAAACACTTCTGCTTCGCATTAATTTGTATTTACATATTTGCGAGATTTCAAAAATTAGCTCAAAATTCGAAATGAAAATGGATGGAAACACAGCTATTGTGACTGTCCATTCCTCACTGCTGTGATTACACCAACCTATTTCAGAAAAAAAAGTCATTTATTATAGATTAAGCTGAAATGTCCAAAAGGAAAATGCTTCTTTTGTGTAACAAACAAACAAAGTGAGATGAAACATAACCTACAGTAAAGAGAGAGAGGAAAATCTTTTTCAATTTGAGCAGTCAGTGTTGCTCTGGGAGAAGAAGGTAACAACCGGTTCCAGTGCCATGCTGAGAATCAAACAACTTGCCACAGAAGGAGAGGTTCTGTGTAGTGGGGCAATTATCATTTTCAGTGCCAACAAAAGCACAACAACAATAAAATCATTGTGATATTGCGCAACTAATGTTTAAACAACAACAGCAATTTTTGCAATAATTAAGAACAACAGAATGCTAAACATTATACACAATAATCTGATGTAGAGTATGTTGTAGTAGATGGCCTTTTGTATTTTTACTTTAACTCACAGCACTGTGCAGTGTTGTATGTTTTGTGCTCATGGTTCCTTTGTGAACGTGTGTACTGCTTTGTGTGCACGTCCTGCTCCACCATGTCTGCGCCTCGCGTCTCACCAGAGTATCTCACTACACGCTCGCTCAGGGGACTCCGGCTGGCTGATCTTCATTATCAGGCCTAGCTTAACAATGTTCTGGATGCACTTCCCACATGAGTGCAACTAACAAATCCCCAAAGAGCCGAATCAAGGCAACAATGTGATGAAATACCTTCAAACAACCACTGAGCATAGAACACCAAGCTATGCAGAGACAACTCACACGGCCCTGGGCGATTCTACAGGAGTGCGCCTGTTGCCAAGCAAAATTACACAGCAACTGGGACGTATTATTCTCCTAAATTGGCAATGTACAGCACCATTAAGGATCATAAATCTCATGTCTGATTAACTGAAAACACTCAGATCTGCTGCAGTTCAAAGCAAAAGATTCAAGAATTCTCTTGCATGTCATTCAAACAGCCTATTTCCTACTCGTTTAAGTCAATAACTTTATTAACTATAGGGTCTATCTTAAAATAAACATATATTTTATTGTAAAAAACACTTTAAAGAAATAGTTCAGATCTTTTGAGGTGGGGTTCAATGGAAAGGTTATAATTATAGTAGCCTCTAGATTATCACAGGGGTTACATTCCAGACTCCACTGCAATAGGTGAAAAACTGAGAAGTAGGAACGCTATATTTATTTTAGTATTTATATATTTTAAGGCTTTATAAACCCTTCCCACACTCTTGCAATGTTCTCAACAATGTTCTAAACCAGGGGTCTGCAAACTGTGGCTCTGGTCCCTCCGCAGCAGCTCTTTCAAGCTTTGACCAAAACTAAAGTAAAACTGATTTGTTTTTTATTTTTAGGATTTTATATCTACAACAAAATCATAATAGTTTTAGCAGTTTTCCTGTCAATTCCTTTGCAAATATGTGGATACTAGTACTAATACACATAGTAAATTATATACTTCTTCTTCTTTCGGCTGCTCCCTTTGTCAGGGGTCGCCACAGCAAACTAAGTTGTACGAAGACCTGACAATTTGTTTTTACGCCAAATGCCCTTCTTGACACAACCACAGACCACAGAGCTACCACAGCTCTCTGTGTGGAGCAGAGAGCTGCTATCTAGGGTGCCCGGGGGAGCAGATGGTAGAGGTTAAGGGCCTTTCTCAAGGGCCCAGAGTGGGGCAGATGAGGGTGGAGACAGGTGTGACTGCTTCACTTATCCCACCCACATTTTTGATGTTGTTGGTACCGCTTGAACCGGCAATCTTCCGATCACAAAATACACATAGTAAATTATATACACTTTAACTTTATACTTTATTTCTTCAAAGTAGGCCTCTCAATCACTCCACAATTTTGTTAAAAACCGCATAAGCATGCAGTTCATTTTTTTAGTT